>JABUQX010141207.1:0-5000 GCA_015478945.1 Trachelipus rathkii
TTCAGCCGTAATTCTTTTTACGATGCATTTATAGCATTTTTTAAATGATTTCAATTTTTTCAGTTTGATTTTACCATATTCAGGATACTACTAATTCTTGTATTTGAATAAAATAAAATCGAATTGAATTGACGTTCACAGAACAATATCCTTAAAGTGTTTACCTAACTTTTTCTTGAATGAATCAATGTTAGCGCTGTTCACTATTTCATAAGAAAGACTATTCCACTTCTCGATTATATCGTAGGTGAATAAATTTTTTGCTATATTTGTTTGAAATCATTTATGACAAAGTTTATGCCCATTACTTCATATTACATCATTAAAATCACATCTAAAGAATTGCCTGTAATCGACATTGTCAAATTTTTTTAGTATTTTGAAAACTATTAATTTTCCTCTCAATCTTCTTGTCTCTAAAGAATGTATATCTAATTGTATTTAGTGGTGTTTATAATGTTTTAGCTATTTTGCCATTAAGTTTGTTTGTACATTAAACGCTCTCCTGTTTTAATTGTTTTTAACTATTATGGTCTTAATGTTTGAAGAATTTGATCATCCCTTTAAAAGATAAGCTATCCGTTTTAATTTTTAATTTTGAAACTTTTTAGTTATGTTAGATAGCAATAGTAGTTTTTAGGATTGTGTAAATACGTAGTTTAGATTATTTTTTCGTAGTCTTTTTTAACTAGTTTTTAGTGTTTCTATTTTTTTATTTATTTTAAACGGGTTTAAGCACAGCACCTACGTTTTTAGTTAATTGTTATTTTAATCTTTACATTTCCAGTTTTACGTTGAATAATTGTAATTTTTTTTTCTTTCGTAAATTTGTGAGGGTGTACGAGTGCATTAGTGTGTTTAAACTTTCTAAATTTTTCATATTTCACATATTTATTAAAAATACAGTTTTATCGTTTTAACATTTACGGTTTTTTAGTGTGTGAATAATTTTGACCTGTTTTTTTTCTTGTCTGTTTGTTTTTGTTGTTTTGTTTTGGTGTGGTTGTGTGTGTGCATGTGATGCTTGGGTTGCACCAGGCGTGGACTTTCTATAGACTTTACTAACATCCGCAGCTTAAACTCTAACTGCATTCGTGGAACACCACATCTCTAACTCTAACCTAACCTTTTGCTCTTGTCTGAGACACATTAGATGGCTAAAATTCATCCTCTAACTCGTTTAATATGTCCAGCTATCGTATTTCATAATTTCCGTCTAAAGGGTGTAGTATGTGCCTATGTGAAACATAAACACTCCTATAACACGTCTCGAATCTCCTAACTCCTAATTCCGATGTTCTGTGGCTTAAAAATCTTTTTCCTTCTACTACAATAATCTGTGCTTTTTACTACTGTTCTCCTAACAGAACAGGTTTTCACGCCTTTTTTGAATATCTTACTACTTCTACAGAACTGTTATATCTTTTCATTCAAATACTGAGATCCTCTATTTAGGATTTTCAATGTACACAACACTGAATGGTTGGGGTCTCTCATACTGATTTAGGTGGGGAGGCCAAATCATTCCCAGTATTCTCAACGATCCGGAACAGCTAATTAAAGAACCCACACATTCCGGATCATTCTAACCAATTCTTGAACACACTTAACCTATGATTCACCACTAGTCCTTCTCTCTATAAATACACCACCTTCGCTCCTATTGGTAAATCTGACCACAACCTTATATCTCAATTTCAATACTTTCTCTCCAACAGCTCCATCCTGCCCTACGCGTTTTCTGGCACTTTGATCCGGCCGATTGGGAACCTTGCGTTGCTTCTACGCTAACTAATACAATTGGAATGACTGCTTTGACTCTGGTGACGCTTCGGCTTCTGCCCCTAAGGTGGGAGCTCAAATGTGGTGGATAAAGCAGGTTCATTCCTTCTTCGACAAAATCTTCCTCTCCTCATAATCCATGGTTCGATCGTGCTTGTTCTCTGTACATTCAGGCTAGAGACAGTGCGTATCGGGAGTGGAAAAATTCTCGTTCTACTATCAGTCTTGCTAATTTCATTGAGCTGAAATGTTGCAGGGATACTCTTCGACCAGAGCAAAGCGGGCTTTCATCAAACGAAAGTGCGTTAACCTCCTTGGTTCTCCTACTGACAAATCTTTCTGGCCTCTTGCCAAAAACATCTCTAACAACTTCTGTAAATCTGCCTTTCCTCCTCTTAACCGTTCTGATGGTTCTGTTGCTAATTCTCCAACCTAAAAGGCCAATCTCTTCGGCCTCCTATTTTCCTCTAACTCAACCCTGGATGATTCTGGCATTCCTTCTCCGCCTCCTTCTCCTCTCAGGTGTCCTATGCGCTTTGCCTGTAATTACGACTCAATTATTATTATCTACTGAAATCTGTGAACGTTAGGAAGGCGGGTGGCCCGGATGGCATTCCTCCCCGTGTTTTGAGGGAGTGTGCTTCCATGCTGGCCCATCCTCTCGTTCAACTATATTTTCTATGTCTCAATACTAACACTTTCCCTCAGTGTTAGAAGCACGCACATGTCCAACCGATTCCGAAAAAAGGAAGCCGCTCTGATCCTTCTAACTATCGCCCTATAGCTCTCACTCGTATTCTATCTAAGATCTTTGAAACCCTTCTCAACTCTCATTTCTTAGATCATCTGGAATCTCATTCACTTCTTTCCGATCGCCAGTACGGCTTTCGGCGCTCGAGGTCTACTGGCGATATACTTTCCTATCTTACTGATTTATGGTTTTCCGCCCTTAGGAACTATGGGGAGACTTGCGTGATGACGCTTGACATATCCAAAGCATTTGACCGGGTATGGCACGCGTCACTGCTCTCCAAGCTCCCTTCCTTTGGGTTTCCTCCTTCTCTTTGCTTACTTATGTCTAGTTTTCTCTCAAATCGCTCAATATCGGCTGTTGTTGACGGGGCGACTTCTTCTTTTTCTGTCAATTGTGGTGTTCCTCAGGATTCTGTCTTATCTCCTACTTTATTCTTACTTCATGATTTCGCTTTTATTTGGTTAAAAGTTAGATTATTTTATAATTCGCTCAATTTTATTTATTATATAAAAATAGGTTTATTTTGAGATACATAAGGTTAGACAGACTTATTAGCATGTAACGCGTTAGGATAGTAATTAATTTTATACTTAACAAGTAAAGAAAAGTTATTATGATTTTTATAATTTACTAATATGATAGATACTACTGAATAGTATTTAAAGGAAGAAATTTTATGATAATAGCTTTTTGCTTTTGGATTTATCGTTCTTCGAACTTGTGATCGGTGTATCTTTCAACTATTTACGAGTAAAACTCCTGTTTTTATCTTGATTATTTTACAATCCTGTACAGCTTCCAGATCATTAGAAAAATTCTCAATAAGCTTGGACCTAATATTCAGCAGGTGATTTAAGTTTTAATAAAGTTTAACCCCTAGACTACAGAAGATTTTTACAGAAACTGAACCCAAATTCCCTCATCGATAAAATATCTCGACACGTTTTTGTGAAGCCTGTCCGAGAAGGAATATAGCTTAACATTATTTCTTCACTTCACTTGCTGAATTTAGATAATCACCTCTCTTTCATTCTTAACGGTCTCTTCCCCCTTTTGTCGACATTAATAATGGACTATCAATCCTGGTTTCAGATGGCTTAAGAATTAAGCCTAAAAGGCAAAGAGTCTCTCGAAATTATTAAAGAAAGAGAGAAAGCTTACAAAGAAGAGAAGGCTGCTGAATTTGAAAAAGCTGAAAGGAATGCTCAACTCAAGAAAGAGGAAGCTGAAAGAAATGCTCAACTCAAGAAAGAGGAAGCTCAACTCAAGAAAGAGGAAGCTCAAAAGCTGCGTTAATAAATAAACAAATCCTAACATGACAACAAAAATTAGAACGGATACGACTGTCCAATCAGTCTCAATCTTCCGTTCATTTAAACAATGTATCCCCATCGACCAACATTAAGGTACCGAATATGGCCCCGTTCTTTGAATCAAGGGATTAGATGGACGCTTACATTCTACGTTTCGAGAGCTATGCGACATCTTCTAATTGGGATCGCAGTTTATGGCCTCTCTATTTCAGTGCGCTTCTAACTGGACGTGCTCTGTCAGTATATAGCAAGTTGCTGCCCAACTTAGCTAATGATTTTTCTAGCTTAAAAGAAGCCCTTCTTATTCAATTTAATATGACCAAAGATGGTTATCGGGCCAAGTTTAAGGAAGCCAAGCCCAAAGCAGATGAAGGTCCTTTATAACTGCTGAATCGGATTAAAACATATCTGTCAAGGTGGTGCGAGCTCTCAAGTTTTAACCAAGATTTTCAAGGTTTAACCGATCTCATGGTGGTCGACCAATTTCTCACCTGTTGCCCAAAGGACATAGCTGTTCATCTTAGAGAGACAGGACTCTCTAGTTTAAATGACATCGCTTCTCGCGCAGATAGATTTCTTCAAGCAAGGGGTAAGAACCTTTGTACCAAAAGGGAAGACTTGAACCCTTCTGTGGCATCTGGCAGTAACGAGGAAATACAAAGCCATAACACTCAACGCCAACACACCAAAGTTTGCGGAATATGCAACAAAGTCGGCCATGATTCCAATGCTTGTTATTCTGCCCAAAATGGAAACAACAGATTTCCACGTAACCGGCACTATTTTGATAATAAGTTTAATCGTGATAACAAGACGGCGGAGAGAAGATGGCACGCCCCAAGGAAAGATATACACAATGCCGCTGTTACCATTGATAATTCTGTTAACAAAGGAGATTTTGCAGCGGCATGCCAAATTGTGGAAGAAGATGGGTGTTGATGTGAGTAAAATGTTAAAGGACGGCATGTTGCATGTCGATGGAAAATCAATCCCCGTTATAACCATGTCATGTCAGGATGATTCAAACATCAGAAACTCCCTCATGCCTGTTACGAATGTCATGTCAGGATGATTCAAACGTCAGAAACTCCCTCATGCCTGTTACGAATGGTTCTATAAATGGCATTGACGTATCCGTACTTCGTGATACA
>JABUQX010141207.1:10000-12176 GCA_015478945.1 Trachelipus rathkii
ATACCACCTTTACATTTCTATTGGTGAAAATCGACCTATTCTTATATCTCTTATTTTTATACTTTCTCTCAACTTGGCACATCTGCCTAAGCGTTTTCTACTTTGATCAGGCCGATTGGAAGGCTGCGTTTGCTTCTACGCTAACTATAATTGGGATGACTGCTTTGTCTCTCTGGTGACGCTCCGACTTCTGCCGATAAGGTGGAGCTGTAATCGTTGATGCGATGAGCAGGTTCATTCATTCCTTCTTCGACTAATCTTTCTCTCCTCATAATCCAGGCTCGATCGTGTTTGTTCTCTGCCATTAGGCTACAAAGAGGAGCGGGTGCAGCATCGGGGGTTGCGGAAAAAATTCTCACGTTCTCCTATCACTCTTGCTAATTTTCTTTCAGCTAAAAATCACGTTGCAGGGATACTGTTCGACGAGCAAAGCGGGCTTTCATCAAACGAGAGTGCACTAACCTCGTTCTCCTACTGACAAATCTTACTGGCCTCTTGCCAAAAGCATCTCTTCACAACTTCTGTAAATCTGTCATTCCTCCACTCTTATTCAGATCTGATGGTTCATTTGCTAATTCTCCAACTGAAAGGCCAATCTCTTTGGCCACCTATTTTCTAACTCAGCCTGGACGATTCTGACATTTCTGCCTCATCCTTCTCTGCTACCCTCTCAGGTGCAATCTGCTCTTTTTGCCTGTGATTACATTTGATCGGCTGCATGGGCTCCTGAACGTTGGGAAGGCGGGTGGCCTGGATGTAGTGACTTGGGCTTCCACTCCCCAGGTTTTGAAGAATTATTGCTTTTTGTGCTTTCCTCGACCCTCGTTTGGCAACTATATTCTCTATGTCTGTACTACTTTCCCTCAGTGTTGGAAGCACTCTATTGACCTAATCCGAAAAGTAAACCGCTCACCAGTCAGCACCCAGCAATCTTTCTTACTTATGTATTCTATCGATCTTTGAAACTCTTCCTCAACTCTCATTTTCTGGATAATCTGGATCTCATTCACTTCTTTCGATCGCCAGTACACGGCTTTCGGCGCTCAGGTCTGCAGCGTTATACTTTCCTATCTTGCAGTTTGCCGGTTCCGCTCTCTTAGCGGAACTACGGGGAGACTTGCGTGGTGGTGCTTGACATATCAAAGCTTTTGACCGGGTATATTTTGCGTCACTGCTCTCAAGCTCTCCCCCTCCTTTAGGTTTCACTCCCTTCTCTTTAGCACTTTTTGTCTACAGCGCTTTCTTTCAAATCGTTCAATATCCGGCTGTTGTTGATGGGGCGACTTCTTCTTCCTTTCTGTCAATAGTGGGTGTTCCTCAGGGTTCTGTCTTATCTCTACTTTATTCCAACTTTTCATTAATGATCTTCTCACCTGCATCTAACTCTATCCACTCTTATGCAGATGACTTGACACTGTTTAACTAACTCATTTCAATTCTGCTCCTTCTTCTTTTTACTTTAGAATTTCCTCTCGTGTTGGCATCTTTGATTCCATTCTCAACTGATCTGGAAAGAATTTCCGGAGTGGGGTCGTCTGAACAGTGAAATTAAGTGCTAAAAAAACTCAGCTACGAATCTTCCTCTCTGGAGCACCTTTAACCACATCTCTTTCGACAGTTCTGTCGTCTCTCCTGTTGTCAATATAAACATCCTAAGCCTTAACATAAACAAAAAAATGTCTTGGAAACTACACTCACAGTCCCTACCCAGCATTGGTTTACAACTGGGAGCGGCCTCAAGAAACTGGTGGGTTCTGTTTAGACTGCGAGACTTTCTGCCTCTTTCCAGAATTGCTCAATATACAAGGTGTCGCATAATGTGGAGTACTACTCTGTATCTACTGGGGGCTCTGGTTTACCCAGCTTTTGAATGGGGTCAGTCAATGGCCGAAGGGCTTGCAGAAATATTCTGTACTTTCCGATTTCTTGTGACCCTCTATCTTTGCTGGAAACGTTGGTTCTTTATCTCTTTTCTATAGGTACGGCAGCGGCAGAGGGAGCTTATCACTCATGTACCTCCACCTTTACGTCCCTCGCTCGTAGCACTAGGGGTGCTGTGTCTGCACACATGGTTTTGTGTTGATGTAGGTAACTCCAGGCTGGTTCGCTGCAGTGCTTCCTTCTTTTCTACATCGTTTCTGCCAATGAATTTTCTTCCATCTTCTATGTTTCCTGC
>JABUQX010141208.1:0-10000 GCA_015478945.1 Trachelipus rathkii
TTTTAACTCATATATTTATTAACATTTATGTTTTCTTTATATTTTTATTTTGTTTTTTATTACTTTTTATTTGTGGCTTCTGTTTTCTTTTATTTTTAATTTGTAATATAAGAATAAAAACACACAGAGTTTCTATTATATAAACATTTTATTTTAATAAAATTGTACGAAATTTTATTAAAAACCTTTTTATATACGAGTTTTAGGGGTAGTAAAATCGCATTTTTCATTTTAAAGCATTTATTACATAAATAGAAACTATAAAATCATTGACATACAAATTTTTAGCATCAAATATATTTACAAGTATTAAAACATACATTATTTAAAAAGCACATAATGAAATAAATACAATAGACTCCACATAAATTAGAATATAAAGGTTGAACAGGGTAAGAGACATAGTTTTACACAACACATTATTATATTTTAAAAATAAGGTGATATAATGATTATTCAATATAAATTTTGCAAGTTCAAAAGAATCAATTATGTGAACAGCATCGTTTTTTGCTCTATATCCATGTCTAATGGAGTGATGTGACGAGGCAATGTATTTGAATATGAAGCAGGTATCCTTCTCCAACTTTACAGAGTTTATTTCGTTAATAGCAAACACACCTAAAAAGCGATGTTCATTTTTAAACACCGATTTTATTTCCTCTTCATTCATTCATCTTTAATAATTCAAAAGTACATTGCGTACTCTGTCAATTTCAATGAGTTGAGGATGCTCAAGATACACCACTACAGTGATGGGTGTTTGTAGACTTGATCCAAAAGAGAGTTAGTCCTAAGGTTCCCTTTCTCAAAATGTTTAAATGATAGGCGTTACAAGCTGAAAGGTCGGCTGTGAGATCATGGCATATAAATTACTATTCTTTGCGTATTCTTCAAGATTTAAGCCTGTCCCACTATCATTGCATGATACAGTGTTGGCTATTAAGTCGTAAAAAGGACGATACAGAGAGATAAGTCTCCGTTGTATAACATTTCATAATCACGTCCGTAGGAAGTCCATTCACATGTAAACTGACCCCTCAGCCCAGAAAGGTGTGAATTTATAGGGTGATTTTTATTATGGCTATGGTAAATCATGGGCTCACTAATCCCTATTATTACTTTCTGTGGTAAATTTCCGTTCACAATGTTAGGGATGTTGAATGCTCGATAATCCTTGAGTGAAATTAAATATCTTGGTTTCAACTCTCTTAATAGGGTACTTTGCTGTAGTATTCAAAAGCGAATTTTCAATTTCCAAATGCCGCTGTGGTGATAATTTCACTTTTCTAACATAGAGAAAAGCCTCCAGCAGTTTGAAAACAGGTTCTGGACATACAGCTGTAGCAGTAGGTTTACTTTTTATTTTAAGAGCAAATTTAGGATTTGATCGTGATAAAATGATTCTAGTATCTACAGATGGTAGAATGAGTCTTTCTTGAGAGAAGATATCATCATTTTAATCGACCGTAAAATTCATAAGTATTATTTATGACTTTAGCTGCTTTATCTATATGTGCAGCTTCATCTTTGAAACTATAAAAAACACATGATTGGAGATGAGATTGTTTAGCGTCGTCTTAATAATTTAACAAATGTTCTATATAGCTTCTATAAGGATAATTAGCCGCTGATGCACCTAGTGAAGTACCGTTAAGATAAACTTCAACCTGGGTGAAACATGTATACAGAAAATTTGATTCTGTATATACTATATGGTCATCACCCGATGGAAGATCTGTACCATCAGGTTTTGTCAATTTCGTTTTTACATATAAAAACACATTAGAGGGATCTAGGTATTGATCAGAAGTGCCTGGAATATTGAACTCTAGAGGAACATCTGTATTGGTGATTGAATGCAGAGGATTAATACTGATAAAGTTGGAATCGTTTAGTATGGCAAAGGGATTTGCAAGGCTATTGGTACAGATCTTCCACAGTGATGACCATATATTATATACAGAATCATATACATCTTTCATCAGATTAGTAATATCTTAACGGAACTTCACCGAAGCGTCAGCAACTGATATCACTTATAAACTATATAGGCATTTGTTAAATTATTCGAACGACATGGCGTCATCTCAATCATGTGGTTTATAGTTTCGAAGACGGCTGCATACGACAGAAACGGCTAAAAGTCATAAATAACTACTTATGAGTACGGTGCTCGATCAATCAAGCGATATCTTCTCTCAAGAAGACTCATTCTGCATCTGTAGACTACTAAGAATCATTATCACGTTCAGAATCTGTTTCTTAAATAAAGGTAAAACCTACTATAAACTGCGTGTCGAACACTGTTTTTCAGAAGCTGTTGAGAACTTATCTCTATCGAAAGTGAAATTATCACCACAGCGTCATTTAGGTAATTCGCTTTAATGCTACGGCAAGTACACCTATTAGAGAGTTGAGAAGGCAAGATATTTGAAAATTTCGCTCAAAGAGTTATCAGTATCAATATCCTAACGTGAACGGAAATTTACAGAGAAAGTAATAATGGGGTTGTCAGACATGACGCCTACTCAGGAGTATAAAGGCGTCACTATAAGTCACACCTTTCGGGCTTGGAAGAATCGGTTATGTGGTGGACTTCACGGACGTGACCATGAAATGGTGCTGGCGATTTATCTGCCTAAACTCGTCTTTACGACAATGGCCAACGCTGTCATGTGATAGTGGGACCGAGCAAATCTTGAAGCTACGCAGAGTATTAATTTATATGCCTATGATCTCACGACGACCTTTCGGCTAGCAACACCCTATCATTTAAACATTTTGAGAAAGGGCACCTTAGGACTAAATCTCTCTTTGGATCAGGGTCTACAAACACCCATCCTGCTGGTGTGTATGTGAGCATCCTCAACCATTAAAAAGGCGCCTTCGCGATCGCCTAACATTTGAAGGAACGCATTTTTTAAAATGAACATCTTTTTATAAAATAATCTCGTCACACCTATGTAGAGTCTTTGACTTATCTGAAAAATCAAATCGTGTAGGAGACGAGAACATTTTGGTATTAATATTATTAACGACGAAGTTTTAGGATTGATTCTTTGAGCTTAAAATTTATATTGAATAATCATTATATCACCTTATTTTTAAAATATAATAATGTAAGTTGTGTAAAAACTATGTCTTACCCTGTTCAACCCTTATATTCTAATTTATGTGGAGTCTATTGTATTTATTTCATTATGTGCTTTTTAAATAATGTATGTTTTAATAAACTTGTAAATATATTTGATGCTAAAAATTTGTATGTCAATGATTATTTACGATCGGGACAATTAGCGAAAATGAAAATGCGATTTACCCCTAAAACTCGTATATATAAAAAGGTTTTTAATAAAAAAATTTTAATATGTATGTCAATAATTATGTAATAAATGCTTTAAAATGAAAAAAAATGCGATTTTACTACCCCTAAAACTCATATATATAAAAAGGTTTTTAATAAAATTTCCGTACAATTTTATTAAAATAAAAAGTTTAATATAACAGAAACTCTGTTTTTTATTCTTACATTAAAAATAAAAAAGTATTAAAACAAAAATAAAAATAGAAATAATAAATAAAAAGTAATAAAACAAAAATAAAAAATATAAAAGAAAACATAATGTTAATAAATATATGAGTTAAAACAGTAAAGCAGTGAGTTAAAGCAGTAAAGCAGAAAGTTAAAGCAGTAAAGCAGAAAGTTAAAGCAGTAAAGCAGAAAGTTAAAACAGTAAAGCAGAAAGTTAAAGCAGTAAAGCAGAAACATGAGTTAAAGCAGTAAAGCAGAAAGTTAAAGCAGTAAAGCAGAAAGTTAAAGCAGTAAAGCAGTAAAACAAAAGCATTCTAATCCCTTAGGTAACACCTCTATTGATTTACTGCTTTACTGCTTTAAGGTATGTAATGTTAATAAATATATGAGTTAAAGCAGTAAAACATGTGAGTTAAAGCAGTAAAACATGAGTTAAAGCAGTAAAGCAGAAAGTTAAAGCAGTAAAGAACAGAGTTAAAGCAGTAAAGCAGTAAAACAAAAGCATACTAATCCCCTAGGTGTTAGGTAATAACACCTCTATTGATTACTTACTGATTTACTGCTTTAGGTATGTAAAGTATATGTTTTTAATAAAATTTCGTACAATTGTAGTAAAATGAATGACTCATAGTATATTTGAAAAATTCTTTGAATAGTTTACATTGATATCATATTTTCGTTCGCGCAGTAATATTGCGTCTGCGGACGCACGCGCCGGCAGTTACGGGCCGCGTATTGCCTGCGGGCACGCGGCGGCGCGGTAATGTGCGCCTGCGGGCGCTTTGCGCAGCGGTTTTCGCGGTGGGAGCTGACCTGCGGACGCGGACTCTGAAACGTTTGTGGTCACTGTCTCAGCTGTGTAACTCTTTAGATATATATTCTGTCATGCTATAAGTGTTAGAAAAAATACTAACTCATAGTAGGAAGCATTCTAGCAACTTATAATATACCATTCGATTCCTCATACCTTATAACATGGGGTAGACACCCATATTAGGGCTATTCTAGGCTCAGGGGAGGCTAGAAAAGGCTTGAAAAAAGTGGCACTCAGTTGGCACTATGTGGCACTCACTTGGCACTATGTGGCACTCATAGCACTCATTGGCACTCACTTGGCACTCATTGGCACTCATTGGCACTCACTTGGCACTCACCTGGCACTCACCTGGCACTCATAGAATACTCATAGAACACTAATAGAACATCACTAGATACTCCTTACGGTGATTGGAGACCACCAAAGCTGTACCATCAATATAGGCACCATCAAAGATGAACCCTTTAAAGATGACGTGCAGATGAATGAGTCATCAATAATGCCAGTCATAAAATTGGTATGAAAGATAAAGGGTACAGGCTAGTGTGTTTGTACGTGTATATAAGTGTAAATGTAAGTGTCTATGTGTAAATGTAAGTGTCATAGTGAATGGGTGTATAAGTGTCATAGTGAATGTGTGTATAAGTGTAAGTAAATCTGTGTGAGTGTAAGTAAATCTGCGTGTGTAAGTAAATCTGTGTGTGAGTGTAAGTAAATCTGTGTGTGTGTGTGTGTGTGTGTGTGTGTGTGTGTGTGTGTGTGTGTGTGTGTGTGTGTGTGTAGGTGTTCAAGTTAGGATAGGTCCATACATACGTTCAAGTTAGGAACGAAATATGTGACAGGTGGGCCACGAGTGGGCTAAAAAATTAGCGTGGGTCAAAATTGACCCATGGTATATGGCAAGGTCAAGGCCCGAAATATCATGGTCAAACAAAGGATAAGACATCAAAAAGGGCTAAGCCCCTAAGGAAGGACAATAAATTACCGTGGGTCAAAATTGCCCGGACAAAAAAGTACCGTGGGTCAAAATTGACCCCTGGTATCTGTCAAGCTTTAGACAGGGAAGGACAAAAAAGGTTAAAAATATCAAAAAATAGGGCTAAGCCCTAAATGAAGTCAAAAATTACCGTGGGCAAAAAATTGACCCATGGTCGAAAAAATTAGGGGGCGTAAAATAGAGGGGCAATACGTACAACGGTTGCTGGCGCAACCCTTCTTCGAAGGGTTGCAAAAATTAGGGTTGCCATAAAAAATTAGGGTTGCCAAAAAATTAGGGTTGCCAAAAAATCAGGGTTGCCAAAAATACCGTGGGCCAAAAATGACCCATGAAGACCAAAGGTTGGTCAGAGAAAAAGGTCAAAGACCACAAAAAAAGGTAAAAACACAAAAAGGTCAAGGGCAGAGGTAATTTGGATTTAGCAAAGGTCAAACCCCAAAAAGGTGAAGATTAAAAAAGGTAGGGGCTAGGTACAAAATTGGGCTCAAAAAAGGTCAAGGTAAGGTAAAATCAGCGTTGGTCCAAATATGGACCGTCGTGCGGAATCCTTGCCCTACTACTTAGGGGTACGCGATCAAAAAAGTTTTGAGACCTCTTACCTTTAGAAAAAGAAAAGCAAAAAATATTAAGGACAGACGAAGGTTTGAATTGCGTGTTTTCCAGGACGTATAATTGTGTGGAAGATTGTCAAGTAGAATGATGAAGAAACTGAGTTTTTGAGGCATTGAAAACAACCATGTTTTCTCTGCCCCAATTTAAAATTCGAGAAAGATCGGAGGTTTGTTGCTCCAAGGCCACCTTCCTTGCATGAAGGGTTCATAAAGAGTGGAGTCTCAATTATAGGAGTTGATATTTTTTGAAGTAACAGAGAGATCATTTATGAAAAATAGAAAAAGGGTTAGGGATAGGAGTTACAAAAGATCCACCGAAATGCCAAAGGGCATAGGGTCAAGAGTTAGAGAGGAGAGGTCACCAGTAGAGGGTTTCATACGAAAACCATTCTGCCGCTCAGAGATAAGATTAGAAGAATTTATGTTTTCAAATCTTCCTCTTAATGATATATTCGAAACCTTTAAAAAGAAAGAAGGCTAAAGCGAAAGAGAAAGAAAAGAGAACCCTTCTAAACACTCCAACTATCGTTGAAGGGTTGAGAGGGGCTCTCTTTTTTTCTCACAGTATAAATGGGAGCACGTTTTCAGAAGGAAGGGAAACTCGAAGTGGAAAAAACAATCTTATCATGTCAGGGTGCAAACTGGAGAGAACAATCTTTAAGAATCACAGGAAAAATACTATCAGGATAGTTCGTCGTTTTAATGTTAAGCTAAGAGAGAGAGAGAGTAGAAATAACATCTTTAGCAAAAATTACAATATTAGGCATTAATGAGTTGGAAGGGGTAGAGATGGAGGAATTGCTCCAGAATCGTCTAAGGTCGAATTAAAGACATAGGTTTGAACGAAGAGTTCAGCTTTAGAGTTTAACTGAATAGGAAAGGGATTGGAAGTTAAGAAAAGGTTTAGAATGTTGGGTTCATCTCCAAGATATTCAGTGGTACTGGCAGGGAACTAAACAATCTGTTCAATGCCATTCTGGATTGAGAAATGGAAGGCAAGCTCACCTGCTGTATATATGGCTGAATATGAAATAAGCAACTAAACTGATTCTCTCTCTCTCTCTCTCTCTCTCTCTCTCTCTCTCTCTCTCTCTCTCTCTCTCTCTCTCTCTCTCTCTCTCTCTCTCTCTCTCTCTCTCTCTCTCTCTCTCTCTCTCACTCTTATCATATGTTCCACCACTAGTCCTTCTTCCGATAAATAAGTCATCTTCGTTCCCATTGGCAAATCTGTCCGTAGTTTGCACTTTTTCTTTGTCTTATAAGTCTTTCTATCCTCAAAACCCATTGCTTGATCGTGCTTGTTATACCGCCATTCAGGCTAGAGATTGTGAATCAGGAGTGGTAAATTTCTCGTTCTCCTATCACTCTCGTTAATTTTCATTCAGCTTTGAACGGTTGCATGGATATCCGGCGAGCAAAGCGGATGTTCAGTAAACGAAAGGACGCTTACCTACTTGATTATCCCAATAACAAAACTTTCTGGCCTCTTTTGCTAAAACATTTGTGACTACTTCTGTAAGTCTGTCTTTTCTCCTTTTATTCGTGTTTATCCAACTATATAAAAAAATCTCTTTGTTTTCCTGTTTTTTTCTAGTTCAAATTTTGACGACCTAGGTAATCCTTTTCCTTCTCATTCTCCTCTCCTTCTTCTCTCCTTCTTCTCTCCTTCTCCTTCTATGCCTTACCTGTTTTTGCATTTGATCGGGCGCATGGACTCCTGCTGAAATTTGTGAACGTTAAAAGGCAAAAAACCCGAATGGTACTCCACCCCAAGATTTGAGGGAGTGTGTTTCTTTGTTGGAGCCATCCCAAATTCAGTCTTACACTCTGTGCATCACTATTTTAACTCGTTGGTGTAAAAAAAAAAGAGCACCCATATATTCAATATATTGTGAAGAAAGGAATCAGCTCTTATCTATCTAACTTTCCTCACTTGTACCCTGTTTAAAATTTTTAAAACCATTCTCAACTCTTATTTCTTGAATCATCTGGTATCTCCTTCCCTTCTTTCCGATCTCAGCATGGCTTTCGGTGGTTAAGGTCTACCGAAGTTATACTGTCCTATCTCACAGATTTATAGTCTTCTACCTTTTGGGACAACTGTCCGAGAATGGCATGTGTCATTGCTCTCAAAGCTCCTCTTCTTTGGGTTTTCTCCTTCCCTTTGTTTCCTTTTGACTAGCTTTCTTTCAGATAGTTCCATATCAGCTGTTATTGATGGAGTGACTTATTCTTACTTCCTCGCCAATAGTGGTGCTCCTAACTTTCTCATGGCTTTGTTTTATCTCCAACTCTATTCCTTATTTCCATTAACGATATTGTCAGTTGCTCATCTGACCCTTTCCATTCAAATCCCGATTCCTCGTCACTCCATTCTTTTATTCATCTCAAATATGCATCTAGCTAATCTGGATAAAATTTCT
Organism: Trachelipus rathkii; assembly: GCA_015478945.1. Classification (NCBI taxonomy): domain Eukaryota; kingdom Metazoa; phylum Arthropoda; class Malacostraca; order Isopoda; family Trachelipodidae; genus Trachelipus; species Trachelipus rathkii. The sequence continues at coordinate 8,384 of JABUQX010141208.1, forward strand.
TTGTGGAGGGCCTTCTCAACCCTGCAAAATTCAACACTTCAAAAACTAAACTTCTGCAAATTTCACCCTCGAAATGACCTTTTAACTTTTCTTTCCCTTTCGATGATTTTCATATCCCAACAGTTACTAGGATGACCTCAAAGAAGCTGTGGGGTTCTGTTTAGATTGCATTAGTTTTTTCCTCTTCTCAGTTATTCTAACTATAAAAGGGTCTCAATCGCCCTTGCATAGAATGGAATATTACTCTCATATCTAGGGGGAAGGATGGCTCAGACTTTGCCAGTCTTTTGGATAGGGTCGAGGCAAAAGTCAAAAGGCTTTGAAATTATTTCCTTTATTTCCAATTCACTTTGCTACGCGAAATTGGTGCTTTGTCTCTTTTCTATAGGAAGTCCTTGAGAGAACTGATAACTCGTTTGCCACTACTTTAAGACACCATCGTTGCATACGGGATGCAGCGTCTGCACATTAGTTTTGGGTGGACATTGGCATCTCGAGACTTGTTTGTTGGGGTGCTTCCATCATTCCACCACCTCCGCTCTGTGAAATTCTCTTCCACCTTCTGTGTTTCCTGCCGAATTTAAACAATCTCTATTTAAACATTATGTCTAAATTCACTTGCGAAATTTGGTTAGGTGGGATTTGCATTATTATTATTATTATTATTATTATTATTATTATTATTATTATTATTATTATTATTATTATTATTATTATTATTATTATTATTATTATTATTATTATTATTATTATTATTATTATTATTATTATTATTATTATTATTATTATTATTATTATTATTATTAAAATTATTATTATTATTATTATTATTATTATTTTCAAAAAAATATTTTACACCCTTCCTTGATTAAAGCTCTGCCTGTGAGCGGTGGTTATTGTAATAATAATAATAATAATAATAATAATAATAATAATAATAATAATAATAATAATAAGAATAATGTATTTGAATAATAATAATAATAATAATAATAATAATAATAATAATAATAATAATAATAATAATAATAATAATAATAATAATAATAATAATAATAATAATAATAATAAACTAGGAAATGGAAAAACCAAGATTATATCTTATTATCTTTGTATCAGGATACGAAGGGTGGACCTAACTCTAGTGCACGTCACCAAACACTTCCCCAACCGTCACCATGCAATGCAAAAATAGCTTTAAATTCACAATATGTATGTATACCTGTAATTATACTGGGCAACAAAAAAATTATTTGATGTTTCCTTAACTTCATTAGTGTAATCTTACTAATTTTGGGGTGAGAAAAATGAATATGACAAAAGAAAATCTTTATTAGCTCTAGTTTCTGTGATATACAATAGGCGGAAATGTATTATTTTAACATATTAAGAGAAAAAGATACATTTTAATTACATATGCCAACAACATTGAAGTGCATTTTAAATATTGCTAATGACAGTTACATTCTAAGAGTTCTAAATTGATGGACGAATACCTGGCAGGTGGTTTTGTGTGAAGAGTATCATGTTGTGGCTTCATGAGATCGTTTTCTTTTGGCTTTCCTCTTGTAAGTGAGTTCCGGAGCATCCCTACCAACAGACCAGCAATAATCAGCA
>JABUQX010141208.1:15000-17500 GCA_015478945.1 Trachelipus rathkii
CCCTATAGCCTGTAATATATATATATAATATATATATATATATATATATATATATGGGTAATAACCTTAATATATATATATATATATATATATATATATATAATAGCACCAACAATAACATATATATATATATATATATATATATATATATATATATATAACATATAATAACCAATATATATATGGCTATTCCCAAGGATCTTACTCCGTAAAAATGGCTTTGGGAGATTTAGTCAATTTATTATTTTGGAGGGATAATTACATTTTATTCCCTTCCATAGACATTTTATTTTTATAATTTATAAGAAAAAGACTTCTTTTCGACTTTTTAAACTCCACATCAATTTAAAAATATGCGGTTTAAACATTAATTTATTGACTGTTGCTAGTTAGGCTAGTGTTAGCCTAGCCATACCGTGGCGTAGCTTAACTCGTAGATGAAACCTGACGATATTTTTAAAATAACAGGAAACAAATGTTTTATTAGATTTTCTACAAGAATGCAATATAATAAAACATGAGAGTTATGTGACATATGTCAAATATATTGTTTTAGTGCGGAAAAAAAAATAAATAAATAAATAAATAAATAAATAAAAAAAATCATATCTCAAAAACTACAATAGCTACAGGGAAAAGGAATACATTTTTGGAATCCTGGTAAAAAAATGTAAAAAAAACTGTTATTGATAAAAATTATAGTAATATGAGTAGAAGAAAGCCTATTTAGAGAATTTTTATACGTTACTCTTTAAAATAAATAGACTTTCTAGTAAATTTTGTTTTTGTTTTTTTTTAACTAAAGAATATACCAATTTCAATGTTCTGAAAGAGGATGTATTTTCACTTATATTGGATACACAACGAATACCCTCAACATGAGAATGTCTCAACATAAGTATAAGCCGAGAAAAGTATTTCAAAATTTCAAACCACACCACAAAATTCCCGATAACAATATAAAAGAAAGCTTCTCCAATATAACAGGAAAAAATTATTTTTATGATTTGCGCTTCGGGTAATCATTCCTCTTAAGGAAGCACAAACCAGTTTTAAATATAAAATATAATGAGATGTTAAATTTTTTAAACATCTTTAAATAACAAAAAAGTCAATGTACGTTAACTTTTCTAACTTTTAAAATTATTAATTTTATTTATTTATTTTTGTTATTAGTTTAAACTATATTTATATTATAAAAATTATTGTTAAAATCTGAAGAATACAGACGAAAGCTCGGTACTGTTATTAAATCAATAGTTTTATTTTATTCTAGGATAATATTAAAGAAAATTTCTTCTGTAGAAAGAAATACTTTCAGGAGGCTTGAAAAAGCAACAAAATCATATTATTATTATTATTATTATTATTATTATTATTATTATTATTATTATTATTATTATTATTATTATTATTATTATTATTATTATTATTATTATTATTATTTCTCAGAGACATTATTTCTCGACATATAGTATATTTCCCATTTTAAATAAATAAAAATCACAACCAACTAATCTTAATGTTAACTTTGTGAATTATGTTTATTTATTGAAGTTCTTTATCGGTATGGAAGTGCAAGTTGATCGAATTTCTTTGTGAATATTATAGTTTTTTGTATTTTTACATCTAAAGTTATAATATTTTGAAGTTTAAGTTAATACACTGATGATAGGTAAACTTGAACCAGAAACATCTGTAAGAAATGAAGATGTGGTAAATTTTATTGCTTTAAAACTTCTATAAATCACACTAATTCATCGTTACTTTCCATCTATCTTGTTTCGTATTTCGTTTTAGTTTTGTTTTTTTGACTCTGGGAAATTTTTCCCCCTTCTTTTCTATTAAAACAATTGTCTGCCTTTGTTACCTAAAATAGTTCTTAGTTGCTTTCATTGCGAGAATAAGCTTATAATGTACTGTACTCCACATGAATGTGATCAGTAATGAACATACAATGTCGATAAATATTTTAAACAGATTAATAAACACTTCTAAAAATTATCTTCATAGTTGCTGCACCATCATATCTTTGTCCAGTCAGAATGCCTTTATTTATTTCAATCTTCATAGTATTGTCTCTGCTAAAGATTCTCATTTAGTTCTTTCAACAGTCACTAAACCTAAGAAATCTTCACGAACCACAAAAAAATGTTTTCTATTTCTATTAATATATATATATATATATATATATATATATATATATATATATATATATATATATATATATATATATATATATATATATATATATATATATATATATATATATATATATATATATATATATATATATATATATATATATATAGATATATATATATATATATATATATATATATATATATATATATATATTATTGGTTATTATTGCTATATTTTTATATATATATATATATATATATATATATATATATATATATATATATATATATTTAGATATTCATAATTTGCTTTGATTATTATTTTTAGTAACTATAAATTTAAATAAAACAAATAT
>JABUQX010141208.1:22500-33367 GCA_015478945.1 Trachelipus rathkii
TATTTACACTGAATAAATTTTTTGAAACTGTATGGATATAAGGTATTTTATTGAAAGAGAGTACGCTCTGAGTGACTGGAAGAACTGATTGGTGAAGAACAAGGTGGATTTATAAATGGTTGAGGATGTGTGGGTCAAATATTCACATTGGAAACAAATTATCGAAAATGAGAGAGAAGGGTGAATAACATTAGGTTCATGATCGGTAAAATTAGGCAGCGCGAGAGAGCATTAATGGTAAAGCTCCGGGCAAGAGAAGATATATGGTTATGGTAGGCTCTCTGAATGGAATTAAAGTATGTATGACGATAGGGAAATTGCGTAAGAATAAATGGAGTTGGAAAGTGATTAGTTTGTTACAAAGCCGGCGATATGAGATGTTATCCTTATTATTTTTTAATTTGTGTATGATGGAGCTACAAAAGAATTGCAGGTGTGGGTGGCAATGAAAGGTGTTAGAATGATGGAAAATGGAAAAGAGTGCAGGGTGCCCTGCTTATTGTATTTAAATTTAAATTTAAATATTTAAGATAAATGTTTAATGAAAATTTAACGGATGATGCTGAGTGTAGTAGGAAAGTTGAGAATGGTAGGGCATGGTGTTGATGGCACAGATCCCCGGTGCGGGAAGAGCTGAGCCCGGCGGCGTTAGGGAGCCTTTGCATGAGGTACGTTGCGCGCTCAGATAATGTAAGGTAGTAAAATGCGTCTGGAATAAGAGGAATAGGGATCTAAAGTACAAACTGTTCAGACGGACAATCTAATGAGCGTGTTAGGTGTGAGTAGTATTGATAAAATGAGGAATGAACTTATTAGGGGTGTGGTGTGAAGAAAGTCGTAAATGAGAGAATATGGAAAGGATGGATGATAATCGGTTGGTTAAGTGGATGTATAGTGGTGAGTGTGATGGAAATCGACCGGTTGGGAGATCGAAGAAAAAGGACTGATTCAGTAAAGGAATATCTGCAAATAGAGGAATGTGAGTGAGGCAGAGGCGAGAAGAAAGGTGCATAACAGAGTGTATGGCGGGGGTTTGTAATGGGAATTGTGAGGGAGTATGGTTATGGGTCTTTGCCCAGGGATGAACCCCACATTGTCGAGAGATAACACAGGAGGGTCAGTCTGTGCAGTTTCGTGAAACCCTAGGTGGATTTTTCTGGATGACGACGAGTTCTCAATTAGAAGTATAAAGTGGACTTCGACTTGCATCATGTACTACTACTACTACTACTACTTCTACTACTACTACTACTACTACTACTACTACTACTACTACTACTACTACTACTACTACAACTGATAATAATAATAATAATAATAATAATAATAATAATAATAATAATAATAATAATAATAATAATAATAATAATAATAATAATAATAATAATAATATTATTATTATCATTGTAGCAAAATGCTACAATAAGAATGAAAATAATCCAATTATAATGATAATAATAATAATAATAATAATAATAATAATAATAATAATAATAATAATAATAATAATAATAATAATAATAATAATAATAATAATAATAATAATAATAATAATAATAATACCTCACCTCCAATCTGGGGATAGGAGGTAGATGATAATATATATATATATATATATATATATATATATATATATATATATATATATATATATATATATATATTATTATTATTATTATATATATTATATATATATACATATACATATATATATAAATGTCTGTGCGTATATATTTCTCTCCTATATATCTGTATATGTATGATTTAGAAATATATGTATACGGAAAAACACATTATTAATATTATTATTATTACTATTATTATATATACATGAAATATTATTATTATTTTAATTATTACATTATTATTACACCTATTAAATAGATTATTATTATTATTATTATTATTATTATTATTACACACATACATATATATTATTTATATATATTATTATATATACATATTATTATTTACATTATTATTATTATCACACATATATATATATATATGATATATATACATACATATATATATATATTATTACATATATATATATATTTATATATTAAACATATATTACAATTATATTTCCATATTACATATTATTACATTATATATTATTATTATATATATATATTACATATTATAATATTACATACATACATACATATTACATATACATATATATATATTATTACACACATATATTATATATATATATATATTATACATATATATATATATACATATTATTACATATTATTATTACACATATTATTATTATTATTATTATTATTATATATATATATAGATATATATTACATATATATATTATTATTACGTATTATTATTATTATTATTTATATTATTATATATTATATATATTATTATTACATATTATTATTATATTATTATTATTATATATATATATTACACATACATATTATTATTATTATTATATTATTATTATATTATTACATATATTATTATTATTATTATTATTATATATATACATATATTATTATTATTACTTTATACATATATATTATTATTATTATTATTATTGATATATTACATATATTAACATCAAAAACACATTTTGAACAATAAAATTAATAGTTAAAATTTGATATACATATATATTATTACATTATTATTATTATTATTACATATATTATTACATATATATTATTATTATATATACATATTATATATAAGATATATATATATTATGATGATATGATATACAATCGATATTATTATTATTATTATTATTATTATATTATTATTATTACATAATAATAATAATCTTATATTATTATATATGATATATATATATATTATATATTATTTCATATTATTATTATTATTATTATTATTATTATTATTATATTATTATTATTATTATATATTATTATTATTATTATTATATATTATTATATTATTACATTACATCTATTATTATTATTATTAAATTCATATATATTATTATTATTATTATTATTATTATTAGTTATTATTATTATTATTATTACATATATATATATTATTATATTATTATTATTATTATTATTATTAATATTATTATATTATTAATATTATAATTATTATATATATATATATGAGAGAGAGAGAGAGAGGTTATATATATATTATTATTACATTATTATTATTATTATTACATTACTAATGCTTTTAATAACATACAATAACATATTTATTATTATTACAACATATATACACATTACATATATTGCTATTACATATTATTATTATATATATATATTATTATTACATATTATTATTATTATTATTATTATTATTATTACATATTATTATTATTATTAATATTATTACATATTGATATTAGTTATCGATATATATATACATGTCATATTATTATTATTATTATTATTATTATTATTATTATATATTATTATTATTATTATTATTATTATTATTATTATTATTATTATTATTCCAGTTACTTTTATCAGATATTATTATGTAGTAGACAGATAAATATAATATTATTATATATATATATATATTATTATATACAGCATATTACACATACATATATTACATTATATACACATTATACATCATGATATTACATGCTAAAAATGATACATGACATACACACATACATTATTACACATGACACATATATACACATACATATATACATATTACATATATTACTTATTATTGCATACATACATATATTACGGTACATTATTGATATTAAATATTATTACATACATATATATTATTATTACATATATACATATATATATATTATTATTATTATTACATATACATATTACATATTATTATTACTATTAGAAATAGCAATTATTGTTAGTATATACTTACAGATTAAAATATATATATAAACATTTAGAAATTTATATTATTATTATTATATTATTATATTATTACATATTATTATATTACATAATATTATTACATATTATTTTTATTATTTTTAATACAAATATTATTATTATTATTATATTATTATTATTATACATATTATTATTATTATTATTATTACATATATACATATATATACATACATACATATTACACATACATTACATTATTATATTAACATGATGATGATATTTAAACATATTATTGTTATTAGATATATTATTACACATATTATTACATTACATAAAACATATACATATTATACATATTACATATTATATATATATAGTATATTATTATAAGTATGATATATATATATATATATATACATCTATAGTATACATATGATATATATATATATTATATTATTATATTATACATATTATTATTATTATATACATATATTATTATATATATATGTTATTATTATTATTATTAATATTATTATACAAATTACATAATATTATTACACTTTATACATATTAATATATTATATTACATATTACATATATTATATATACATATTATTATTATTATTATTATTATTACACACATATTTATTATTTTATATATATATACATTATATTATACATATATATATTATTATTATATATATATATATATACATATGATATACATACATATACACAAATTTATGCATATGTGATTAGTGTGTGTGTTATAGCATTTAGTATAGTATGTATATATATGTATGTATATGCATATATTATATATATATATATATATATATATATATATATATATATATATATATATATATATATATATATATATATATAAATATATATATATATATATATATATATATATATATATATATATATATATATATATATATATATATATATATATATATATATATATATATATATATATATATATATATATATATATATACAGAATATGTGATTCATCCGTCGACGTAGAGATAACTTTCTGTAGCTAGTTATGCGCTGAAAACACAAAACAACAGAGGAAAAAAAGGCTCTAAACGATTTTGTCGTGTTAAATTTAGCAAAACAAATTAGTGTCAAAATTATGTAAAATTGATCCAGTTGTGTCAGAGCCACCAATAGCAACCCTACTTTCTTCAAATTTCTGAAATTGTTTGTTCTTTCAAGTAATAATCTTCATATGAACTAGATAAGAAGATTTGAATAAAATGATGGAAAGGAGTCTCTTAGCATTATACTTAGGTTGCAATATTTTTAGAATATCTCAAATCTTGTCGAGAATGACAGTAAGTTCTTCATACAAGACAATGAGAGAAGAATTAAAGTCACAAAAGGATAAAAATTATTGAATTTGAAAAATGTTTTGGCCACTTAAGAAGAGATATATTCTGATGCTATTGAGATATGAGGGTTAATATCCATTTCTTTCAATCTTTAAAATAGGATAGTAGGGAAACACAAATGATTTGAGGTTTATATAGTTATGCATTGGTTGTTCTCCTTTTATTGCATTTGTTTTTAGCAACCTGACTTTCAGTACTGGTAGATCAGTCTGTCAATAATGGCAAATAATTATATCAACTTCAGGGTTGACGCCTGTATAAGTATTATACGCAGCAATTAGTAGAAACTTAATTATTTTAACTTAGCTCGTACTAAGAAGTGGGATAAGAATGGTTATAAATTAGCATTATTCAAAATAATAATTGAGCATCTTTATTGATAGTTTGAGAAAACATACCGTGGTGATTTAATATATATATTCAGAAGATAATAAATGGCAGTTCCAGCAGGGAGCTGGAGCTGGAGCCGGAGCTGGAGTTAGAAAGCTTTCGAGCTGAGCCGAGCCGAGTTTGGGAGCTTGATATTTTCGAGCTGGAGCCGAAAAACCGATCCAATTAAATCTAAACCCCAGGATAAATATATATATATATTACATATATATATATATATATATATATATGAAAAATATATATATATATATATATATATATATATAGTATACATGCATATATTAAACAGTGTATATGATAAGATATATGAGAGTATATGATATACATACATGAGGTATATGCACAGATCAAACATCAGAACACAAAGAACAAAGTAACTGAATAGCAGTATGAGCAGATAGTGAACCAGAAAATGCAACGCGCTGAATCATATAACTATTTCATAACAGATATGAACAATAATGTTTAACGCATGTTTTTCTTTCAAAATGTATTAATTAACTCCAATAACTATTTATAAACGTATCTTCAAAATGTGGATCCTTCCAACATCAGATAGAAGTCTTCGCGGTAATAAACGATACTATACATCGAACTGGTCGCATGATCTCGTAGTATATATATAGTATATATAAGATATATATATATATGATATATATATATATATATGGCAGATTATATATATATATACATATATACATATATAAAGAAAGATATATATATATATATATATACATATATATATATACATATATATATATGAAAGTATATATATATATATATAAATATATATATATATATATATTATTATACATATATATATATATATATATATATATATATATATATATATATATATATATATATATATATATATATATATATATATATATATATTTATAATATTATATATATATACATATTATTATATATATATATATATATATATTATTATTATTATTATTATTATATATATATATATATATATATATATATATATATACATATACATATATTATACATAAACGTTTCCAATTTATGCATCCTATAGAAGTGATAGATACAACTTAAAAAATTGGTTTCCAGATAATTTGTTGGATTATATAGATTTAATTTTATTTCATTTTTAAATGGTTTTCTAAACAAAAATATTTTTAAACACAATGGTATCATAGATTTTTTGGCATTTTCCGCTGATTTAGCTTTTTATTTTGAATGATTGTTATTTTAAGTTAGGATTAGGTTAGGTTAGTCCAGGCTAGGTTAGGTTATGTTAGTTTGGTTGTTAAGTTTGAATAGATTGGGTTAGAATGAAATGCTATAAAATGCGGATTTAAGCATTTTTTTCCAAAACTATTTTTCTTTATTAAAAATCATTTAAAATATAATATATATATATATATATATATATATATATATATATATATATATATATATATATATATATATATATATATATATATATATATATATATATATATATATATATATTTATATATATATATATATATATATATATATATAAAAATAAATATTTTTTTTTTTAAAATTATAAAAATATTTTTTTATATATATATATATATAAATATATATATATATATATATATATATATATATATATATATATATATATTGAGAAGCAATAATGTACCTTTATTTTTATTAATAGAGCCCCAAATAAAGTTTAAAAGAAGTTCCCAAACTATTTATATAGCATAGTATAAAGAAACCTTTCTCTTGCTCTTTATATCTTTGTTTCATAAAGGTCATATAGCTATTGTGCCTTAAAACAAAAATATATATATTTTTTTCTTCCATACAATCGAAGTAATGGTTAGAGAATAATAATTGTAAATTTCCTCCACGGGTATTACGATAAGATGGACCAGAGCCGAGGGCTACAATGGCCTACAGTTTGGAGTAATGTATGCGATTGGGCCGAGACGAGCGCGCTAGTGGTCGCATACCTAATGTTGTTGTTTCATATTAAGGCCAAAGGAGAGTTCCGAGCCCGCTTGATGAAGACAGAGATAAGGGAAATGACAAGCCCTGCTTTAATCAATAGATTCTTAAAATGATAGATAGACGGATGAGCTGAAAAATGGAATAGCGATAGACACATTATGTGTTAAACCAAAAAATATATACATATATATATATATATATATATATATATATATATATATATTATATTAGTATTATGATACAAACACATATATATATATATATATATATATACTATATATATATATATATGTCTCCTACATATATACTTATATATATATATATATATATATATATATTATTATATATATATATATATATACATATATATATATATATTTATATATTATATATATATATATATATTATATATATATATATATATTATTATTAATATTAATATTACACATATTATTATTATTATTATATTACATATTATATACATATATATATATATATTATTATACATATATTATTATTATTATTATTATTATTATTATTATTATTCATTACATATTATATCTTATATATTATTGGTTATTATATATATATATTATTATTATATATATACATATATATATATATATATTACATATATATGCATATTATTATTATTATATTACATTATATTATTACATATTATTATTATTATTATTATTACATTATTACATTATATTATTATATATATATACATTATTATTATATTATTATTATTATACATATTACATATATATACACATACATATTATTACATATATATATACATATACATATACATATTATTATATAATTATATTATATACATATATACATATTTATATATATTATTATATTATTATTATATTATATATATTATTATTATTATTATTATTATATTATTATTATTGCTATATTACATATATTATTATTATTATTATTAATATTATATTATTTCATATATTATTATTATTATTATTATTATTATATTACATATTACATTATTATTATTATTATTATTATTATTATATATACACATACATATATATATCTATATATTATTACTTTATTATTATTACATTATTACATATATATATATTATATATATATACATATACATATACATATACATACATACATTTATATATACATACATATATATTATATATATTATTATACATATACATATTATATTATACATATACATATTATTATTATTACATGTTGAAATCAATTACTACATATTGTCTACATATACATACATATATATATATGTATATATATATATATTATTAAGAAAGCATATATATATATATATATATATATATATATATATATATATATATATATATATATATATATATATATATATATATATTTATAGTATATATATATATATATGAATAAACAAATATGAAACGTAGAGAAAATATGTAATTGAAAGAAGGGAAAGAAACCTTACATTAATAATCCAAATTATATTCTCAAATATGTTATTAATAAAGTTTCTTTAAGATCACGAAATATACACATTCTTTTCCATCCTCATTCATTACTCTTAACTCACGTTTATATATATATATATATATATATATATATATATATATATATATATATATATATATATATATATATATATATATATATATATATATATATATATATATATATATATATATATATATTTATTATTACCACATAGCCTCTTAATATATGGTTATTATTATTAGCGATATTATTATTATTATTATTATTATTGTTATTATTATTATTACATATACATTACATATTATATATACATATATACATACATATATATTTATTATTATTTATTATCATTCATATTATATTATTCTTAATATTGTATATACATATATTATTACAGCTATTATTATCATTAATTTACATATTATTATTATTATTACATATATATTATTATTATATATATTATTATATTATACATATACATATTATTATTATTATATATATATATATTATTATTATTATTATTATTATACATATTATTATTACATATTATTACATATATTATATTATATATATTATTATTATTATTATTATTAATATTATTATTATTACTTCCATATTATTATTATTATTATACATATTATTATTATGCATATACATATATATGTTATGATATATATTATATATATATATATATATATATATATATATATATATGTATATATATATATATATATATATATATATATATATATATATATATATATATATATATATATATATATATATATATATATATATATATATATATATATATATATATAATATATATATATAATACACTAGATTTCCTTCTATGTATATTAATTTAGGTATAAAAATATTACTTTATTAATAAAATTGTATGCGCAAAATTATTCAATTGCCTGCAGAAATGACAAAACTAAAAATGGAGTTGTTTTTAAGTTATTAATACGGAGAGATTAGTATGTGTACTTTTAACAACAAGGGGCAAATATCCCAACCTTCAAATCTCCCCACTAGAGAACGATAATGGTTTCCCTCTTCTTTTATTTGTATTTGGAAGCTTCAAATGTATTTCCTGAAAAAAAAAAAACTATTTGAGTTTTTATAGTTGTTGCAGCAAAATGAATCTAATCACGATTCCTCTATGGTCACTGTGGTACACAACTTTGAAACTACTGATATAGACGTGTTTGCTGGTAAGTTGATTCCAAATATGATACTTCATTTTCTTGCTCATCTATGTTGCTCAAGATAATGATAAATATCTTATAAATTTATGTACTATATAAAATGGGATTATATTTTTTTTATATTATTACATACATTTTTTTTTATCTGCGAATTTGTAAGGTGTATGAGTGTTAGTGTTTTTGAATCTCCTTAAGATTTTTCAATATTTTATATTTTTTTTATATTATTATATATATTTTTTTTATTCATGAATTTGTAAGGGTGTATGAGAGTGTTAGTGTTTTTAACTTTAAGATTTTTCACATTTTACATTTTTTATGCATAATGATTTCTAATTTGCACGCTTTTTACGGTTTTAAAATATCGGTTTTATGCGTGATCACTTTGAACCTGACTTCATTGATTTTTTTGTTTTTTGTTTTTCTTTCGCCTGTTTGTTTTTGTCTGTTGTTTGTTTTGTGGTGGATGTGTGCATGCAAGATGGCAGATTTGGTAGCAGGTACGGCTTACGACTTTTTTTACTAATATCCGTGTTTG
>JABUQX010141209.1:0-2500 GCA_015478945.1 Trachelipus rathkii
TATGGCAAAGAGGACCCACTTGGCTTTTAAAGCCATCTGACTGGCCTACATGGGCCGAACATCCATCATTTTTGGAAGACATCTTGGAGGAGAACAATATTACTGTAGCTACAGCAGTTACAGGAAGTCCGGAAGGGGTTCCCCTCCTAGAGTTGAATAATTATTCATCACTTGACAAGGTGTATCGCATTACTACCTTGGTTTATCGATTCATTCAGAATCTTAGGAATGCGAAGCTTAAAGCGCCTTTGATCAAGACCATTACTCAACCAGTGTTCTCTCACCAATTTTCTATAGAAGAGAAAAGTAGGGCAGAGTTTTATTGGATTCGAACCCTTCAAAGAGAACACTTTCAACCCGAAATAATCTGCATTCGAGATAACTTACCCCTCACTCAATTAACTAAACAGTTAAGTTTGAAATTAGTGGAGGGTGTTCTTAGGTGTGATAGGAGACTTAATAATGCCTTACTTCCGTATGATACCAAGTTCCCTATCCTCCTTCCAACCAATTCACATTTTATTAAGCTTATTGTATGGCATTTTCATAACACTCGTCACCACATAGGAATTTCAGAACTTCTTTTGATCATTCGTCGGAAGTTCTATTTTACACGCATGCGGCAGACTATAAAGAAGATAGTCCGACCTTGTGTTGAGTGCAAACGCCTCCAAGCAGTTCATTTTCGCTCTGCTCCTCTTGCGGCTTTGCCTAGCTCTCTTGTGGTGGAGAGCAAACCCTTTACAGTCATTGGAGTGGACTTTACAGGTTACTTCAACGTGAAGACTTCGAGAACTGCCATCACTAAGTGTTATATAGTTCTTTTTACTTGCGCTGTTACCCGGGCCGTTCACCTGGAGCTTGCCTTCGATAATAGCACAGAGTCTTTCTTGAGAGCGCTACGTAGGTTCATGGGCAGACGTGGTACTCCTTCTATAATATACTCGGACAACGCGACTTATTTTCAAGCGGCGTCTCAGTATATCAAAGATTTGCGTACATTACCATCGATTAGAGATTTTTTGACCACACACTCCATTACTTGGAGATTTAACCCCGCTCGTAGTAGCCACTATGGTGGGTTCTTTGAACGTTTAATCGGGTTAACTAAAACCCATCTAAAGAGAATTCTGAAAACTGCTTTAGTCACATTTGACGAGTTTTACACAGTTCTCGCTGAGGTCGAACTAGTTCTTAACTGTAGACCCCTCACCTTTGTGGGAGACGAGCTTCATTGCGAGGAGCCTCTCACACCCTCACACCTACTCGTGGGTTATAAGCTTAACACTCTTCCTATTCCAGAAGAGCTTTTAGAGTCGGACACTACTTACGGACCCGGTTAAATTAAATAAAAGGTATCGGTACAAATTTTCGCTTATTTCCAAATTCCAGTGTGCATGGAGTAAGGACTATTTACTTAATCTTAAACAATCTTGGAATGTTTCTGGCCATCCTAACATTGCTATCGGTGATGTAGTCTTGGTGGAGGATGATGGTCCTCGTTTGAAATGGAAATTAGGCATAGTAAAAACCCTTCACACTTCTCCTGATGGGTACGTCCGATCAGTTTCATTAAATACAAAAAATGGGGAGATCACTCGAGCTATAGTGCATCTATACCCTTTAGAAATCCATTCTAATATTTTTAATTTAGATGACGCGTCCTCTTTAGAGGAACCTACCTCGACATTGGGTTCCCAACCGGAGAGAACTACACGTCAAGCTCAAATTTTAGCGAAACAACGCATTAAGGCTATTCTTTCAGATGAAGAATAGTCGAAACATTTTTTTGACATAACATACAAATGTTCTACAATTAGACATTACGTACACTGCGCAGTAACGTCTTTTATCTTGTGCTCCATAGACACAACTGTAGAACTTTTATCTTGGCTTCCTTGTACTCGGGGGGAGTTGGATGACATTTGCGTTAAACATGGTACAAACCTAATATTTTAAGCTCGCTGTAGCCTACAAACCTTTCGAAGCTTTCAGGGCAATTGTAGGACGTTCATTTTTTTTATCATATCTCACTTTAAGAACTGAATTATCCTAAAACCCCTTCTTGTTAGTCACGTTTCCCTAGGCGTTTGGATGGGCGTATGACGCGATATGATTACGTCGTATGGAGAAATTCCTGGGACTTTAAAGAGGTGACAACCCCTTTTATATATTTCCCTTGAATATGAAGGAATGACATTCTCTTTTTCCATACTCAACCATCCCTTTCTTTCTGGTGTGTGTGTGTGTGTTGCCAAGGGCCACGTTCCCTTCGAAGGGGGTATTTATTGTTGGTTGAGCAAAACAAATGTTATTCTACGAGTAGTCTACTATCCAAGCAATTCAAAGGGTTAGATTAGCACGATGGAAACGGAGTATTCAGTATCTTATATGCTATTCATCATTTGAGAATTTAGAACGCCCTACAAACGCTACTGAGACTTCGATGGGTTGAGGTTACAGGGGGTGTATCTTAAATAAACCATTTTTTGTCATCCAT
>JABUQX010141209.1:10000-16997 GCA_015478945.1 Trachelipus rathkii
TCTACTGTCTTGTTAACGCGTTTGTTCTTTTCGACGAGTTCTGTTTCCTTTCGGTATACGAGTAATTAAGTAAACTTTACTCTTAACAGAACATGGGAAAGTACGTCAAAATGTTTAATTAAAATTACCTTTTGCTGTTGCAGTCTTTAAATTTTATATTTGCTTAGTGTTTTAAATTAAATGTTGAAGTTCCGTACCTGCGAATGTTCAAATTCTGGCATCTACATCACATACACACCAACACGTACACACATCCGCAAGCGCACACGCATATATATATATATATATATATATATATATATATATACTATATATATATATATATATATATATATATATATATATATATATATATATATATATATATACTGCTATATATATATATGACCCATTGTGTGTTTATAAGATAAGGTTTATGTGCGAGTATTTAAATTTGCTAGATCGTTTTGAAATATTTTTAATCATGGTTGGAATAGACCAAATTTTTTTCTTTTGTAATAATAAAAACTATTGTTTCATAAAAAAAACATAAAAGATTTTGATTTTGTTTTGCGTAGTTTTAATATATTTTAATGTAAATTTCTATAATATTTGTATACATGTAATAATATATATATATATATATATATATATAAATCCATATAGAAATATATAATATAAAATATATATACATATATACAATAATTCCATAATATATATATAATAATAATATATATATTAAATCTCAGTAGTCAATGTATATACAAATATATATATATTAAGCTTAATAATCTATAGTCGGAATCGAACTAATAACTCTAATAATAACTTAATAACTTAATAATAAATATATATATATATATATATAATAATAATATATGTATATATATCTTTATAATATATAATATATATATTAAACTCCCATTAAAATAAAGACTAAATGTGTGAATTTCAGCATTCAAAATATTCATTATATATATAAATACACATGTATATGTATATGGATGTATAACAATATATATATATATATATATATATATACATATATACTGCTCATATATATATATATATATATATATATATATATATATATATAATCAATATTTTGATGCTGAAATTTACGGTAGTCTATTTTTAATGGGTTCAGACATTTGTCAAGGAAAGAAAATTTATATACTTTTGTTGTTGCATTTGTTAATTTAAAAATATCAAAAATTTATAATTCAATAACTAAAGCAATTTATTGTCATTTTTAAAAATGTATCTAAAAGATTAAAACATTACTACTAAATTTAAAATATATATATATATATATATATATATTATATATATATATACTATATATATATATATATATATATATTCTTTATATACTATAATATATATATATATATATATATATATATATAGCAACAATATATATATATATATATAAACATGTAATTAAGCATAAATTTGTTACTAATATATATATATATATAATAATATATATATATAACTATATATATATATATATATACTTCTTATATATATATGTATATATATAATATATATATATATATATATATATATATCTATACTGCTGCTAATATACTATAACCAATATGTAATAACCATATGTATATATAATATATATATATTGTTATTACCTTCTAATAGGGCTTTCGCCCTGTCTGTTGAACCAGCATTTTCTTCCTCCTGCCCCCGAAACTCTTGATCCTAGAGCACTCTATAAAAACATTTCTCTGCGCAGTGGTTTCTGATGCCAGCCCTTGAGCTATACACTCAAGTAGGGTTTCACCCTTTCAGTGGAACTAGCATCCTTCTTTCATTTGGCCTCAAAACTTGTTCTCCCAGAGCTACCCAGAAGATCTCGTGTTTCTAGACGCATAAGATTCCATTGCTGGTCCAGGAGTTCTGCAAGCAAAAAAGTAAAGGACCGGGTTGCTAGCCCTGTCGCCCTAGAACTAACTATGCGAAGAAAAAGTCTTCATATGTTCCCACTGTCTTGAATATCCATTCTTCTTATATTAGACAAATCAGTACTCCACTAGATACTGCAGATACTGTAAACTATGCCATCATTGTTAAATTCGAAGTTATGCTTTGTTATTAAAATTTAATTCTGATGATGAAGCTGATAGGAAGCTGACTATTTTATTTAAACATTTTTCCTCTAATTTTCCTTTGAGTGCTCTGTACCATGATGTAATAATAATAATAATAATAATAATAATAATAATAATAATAATAATAATAATAATAATAATAATAGTCACTGATGATAAAAGAGACTCATAACATAAATAACTTTTATCAAAAGTGAAGATTTTGCTCTCAAATTAATGAAAACTGGCAAAAATTCTGGATATTCATTTTTCATAATGTCCATTGCTTTCATATTCGTCTCCTGAAAGTTCTACGGTTTGATACCTTGTGTCAAAAGAATATGACACAAAATGACTTCTGGTACGGCCTGGTGATACCTCTTCTATATTTTTTCAAAATCCTGCTTACCGAGTGACGAATTAAGCTGTTCTAACTTCTTAACCATTTGTTTCCAAATATGAACAGCGTCGATAATTTTGCAGTCATTGATTTCTAGTCTGGTTAATGATGTGGCCACACAAGACACTTGAAAATTTTCGCGCAATCTTTCGGTACATTTCCTTAAATTCAGGTGAACAATTTTTGACTTTATACTTCCATCAAGGTCAATTGTCGCAAGAATTGACCAGTTTACTGAATAATTTTCTAAGCAATAGAAAACTAAATTCCATCTATTATCACCAGGAAAATCTAATTTCTTGCCTCCTGCTTCCCTTATATATATATATATATATATATATATATAACATAATATATATATATATATATATATATATATATATATATATATATATAACTAATATATATACTTTTCTATATATACCTTCTTCTATATATATATATATATATATATATATATATATATATATATATATATATATTAGTTTTGAACTTTTACAGATAGAAACTAGAATATCAATGAAAATGCTTATTTAAAAAACAGCAAACTAATTTTTAATATTTATTTTTTTAATTGTTTAAGCCATAGATTTTTTATGGTTCAAACCAGACAACACTAGATATTTATATTAATTTTAAGTGGTAAATAAATGCTCCGCTCTCCGTTCCCCCCAACCTGTGAATTCTGGAAAAATAAAATATTGCTTCTACCTCATAAGCTTATATAAGCATGTAAATATTTAAAAAAAAAAAAAAAAAAATAATCCGGCAGTAAATGGGCTTTAAATAAAAAATTTGGGAGACTTCATAACTTTTTTTTCGGGCTCATTTTTCGAACACTTTATTACGTTTTTCTTACTTTACAGATCATTTGAAACATTTCATTCAAGTTTCATGAAAATCGGTTGGTATCGCATTAATTGATAATTACCTTCATAAACAAATGCAATAAATATGATATTTGGAGACCTAATTATTTCATTTTTAGCATCTTTAAAAGCTGTGTGTGTTTTAACACTAAAAATCGATAAATACTTTATTTAATACCAATCTAGTGAAATTTTTTAAAAGAAAATAATAATAACCCATTAATATAACATACCGGGGTATATATATATATATATATATATATATATATATGATATATATATATATAACATATATATATATAATATGCTACTATACTTTATCTTTACCAACAATATATATATATATATATATATATATATATATATATATATATATGATCTTTACGAATTCGAATTATCCTACAGAAACACTTTCTACAATGTAAGTTTATCTCTTTTATTAATAACACTCAATCGGTAGTTTTTTAAGATTAAAAAGTATTCCCATTGGCTTGCGGTCTTGCGTCGTTTGCAAATACAATTGTGCCGATTATTACGTCGACTATGTAGACTAAACCAGCCCACAGGTTAAGATGAGAACCTTCCAGCACATGGGCATTTCCTTTCGTACTTATCTTCCTTCTCTACCAGAGAATTCAGCTATCAGAGATCTTTCCGATCTTACTAATTATCCTAAATCCATTCATAACTTTTCTAATCTCCAACATGCTTCTACTGATGAAGAACTTAAAATTTTGGAGCCCTTATACATAAAAGCACTTAGACCAACACTTAATATACATAATTCTTCTTTGGCACTTCAAATTGCTTGATCTGTTCTCTTTTTCTTTTTTTCTTTTCTCTCTCCATTTGCTTCTTTCTTTTTATTTATTGTCTTTTCTATTCCTTTACCCATTCATTTTTTTTACTTTTCTGTTTTTGTTAATAATCTTTTATTTACTGTCACTTTTTACAACTCACACAATTTTGAATTTATATAGTATTAATATTTTTTTTAAAGTAATTTATTTTGTTAAATTTATATTATTAACTTTATTTGTTCATTCTATTTTTGACATTGAAAATGTATTAACATTAAATACGAAACTTCTGCTAAAGTTAATTTGTTTTTCTTTGCATGTTTTATATATATATATATATATATATATATATATATATATATATATATATATATATATATATATATATATATATATATATATATATATATATATATATATATATATATATATATATAAATTTTTGATACTGTAATTTTGTAATTTAGCTTTTAGGAAAAAATTTTGAGGTAAAAATCTTTTAAAACAAATTCGACATCAATCAATTCAATAAATACTAAAATTATATATATATATATATAACCTTAATATATATATATAGCATATAACATAACATATATAATAATATAATATATATATATATAATATATATATATATAACATATATATATATATATATACACATATATATATATATATATATACTAACTATGCTTTAATATTGTATGTATGTATATGTAATAATATTGTATATATATGTATATATATAATATATATATATATGTAATAATAACTAATAACCAATAATAATAATATATGTATATATATATGTTGTATATGTAAGTATATAATATAATAATAATAATAATAATAATAATATATGTATAATTGCATATATGTAATAATAATAACATAATAATATATATATATGTATATATATATCAACTACTATAACATATACTCTTCTATATTAATCAGGACAAAGATATTAAATTATGAAGAAATCAAAAAATAAATATATTTAAATTCTATCAATGAATAAATTTGCAATTAAAACTGGAGCTTTATTTGAATCCGTTAACAAAACAAGTTCGTTAGTGTCTTTTTTGTTTTTGTTTTAACATTTATTAAAAGGTGATTTAGTTGGAGCTGCTGTTATGATGTCACCTGTCTTGTTAAACGATTGGATAACAACCTTTCTACATTAATTGAAATAATAATAATAATAATAATAATAATAATAATAATAATAATAATAATAATAATAATAATAATAATAATAATAATAATAATAATAATAATAAAATATTAATAATAATAATAATAATATTTTAAGAAAATTTAGATCAGCGTCAATTTTAACATACTTTTTACAAGTTCTTTCAATTCTTCTAAATAGTTCTTTATTTTCAGAAGAAACATTATTAAGGACTATTCGAGAATAAAAAGAAGTTAAAACTTTTAATATTATACCAATAATTTCGCCTGTATACTTCAGGCATGATCACGGTTAACTAACTATTATTTATAATGCAGCTTACAAAAATAAATTTCTAAATCTAAAAAAATCTAAAATTATTTTACATTAATTGTGAAGTTTAAAAAATAATTTTGATGAAAAATCAAAAACGCTTACTTTGCAAATACAGCTATTATCTGGGATACATAAGTGTACCTGCAAAACACTCAATATTCAAAAAACATTCAGGCATTCATTCATTTCTAGATATAAATTTCACTTTGATCATGCCTGAAGCATACAGGCGAAATATTGGTAAAATATTAAAAGTTTGAACTTCTCTTTATTCTCGAATAGTCCTTAATAAAATTTCTTCTGAAAATAAAGAACTATTTAGAAGAATTGAAAGAATTTGTAAAAAAAAAATAATAATAATAATAATTAATAATATCTCCAGTTGACATCACCCATGCGGGATATGGTATTATACGAAATAATAATAATAATAATAATAATAATAATAATAATAATAATAATAATAATAATAATAATAATAATAATAATAATAATAATAATAATAATAATAATAATAATAATAATAATAATAATAATATTTTATTAAATGCCGATCAAAATAAATATTTAAATTTTTTGCATCAATCTGTTATACGGATTTTTCGAGAGATATAAAAGTACTTGAAAATTTTAAAAATTTTGTTTGGTAACTAAAATTTTTGAGTTTCATTCACAAAGGGACACAATTATTCATTCAAAAGTTAGAGTTTATTAGTATACTCTTATTTATTTTTATTTATTTATTTATTTTACTATTTTATTATTTAATTTAATTATTTAGCTAAATATTTTATTATTTTATTTTAGTATTTCATTATTTTATTAATTTATTTTAATATTTTCTTATTTTCTTCTTATTTTAATATTTTATTTTATTATTTTTTTATAATTTTATTATTTTATTATTTTATTATTTTATTTTATTTTATTACTTTATTATTTTTTTATTTTATTATTTATTTATTGTATATAGCGCATTATCACACATTGTTGAAGGGGTTGAGGGTCAACTGCAGACCTCTTTTGGTGCCTTGATCTTTAGTTGTTCATGGGAAGACAAAAACTGTTCAGGTTTCCCAACTCCAAACAGTCTTAATTGAGAGAGTATTTGTGAGACTAGATGACTCTTGTTTCAGAGATGGTCAAGTTTCGATTATAAAATAAATATTCAAGTAGAAGAAGCCTATTTTGTCTTTTACCGTATATTCTTCAAAAGAATATTGTCCCAAACATTCGTTGCTTCATAAAAAATGCCCAAAATTGTACAAAAATGGGCAATATATATATATATATATATATATATATATATATATATATGCTATATATAT
>JABUQX010141210.1:5000-41781 GCA_015478945.1 Trachelipus rathkii
TGTTGCTGAGATCGGAATGATTTCTAATGGGCTTGTTCCGTTCTTATGCCCAAGATTTCTATTATCGGGTTTTTCCTCGAAACCCATCCTGTTACCGCCTGGGGGAGATATTGAAGGGAGATTTATGTATGTGAGTGGAAATTAAGAATTCTCATCAGTGGGGTATTGTATGATGTGTTGTTTTGCATTTGGTTTCTTATGTTGTGGTATTCTGGCCATTAAATGATATTTACCGATAGAAATATGTGTTCCTCTCCGATTCTCCTCCTACTTCAATAAAAAGGCCAATTAAGAATGAGAATTACGATTAATTTAATTTCTTAATATCCTGTTGTTTGAAATAAATAAATTATTATCATCATATACCTCCTTTTCCCAGATGCTTCTTTATTTAATTTTACCAAGCATATTTAAAAATTTAGTAAAGTAATACGTGAAGAAATGTTATTATAAATCAAGAATTTAAAAATTAAAAAATTGCAAATGTTATTATAATATATCGATTCATTAGTTGTATCAGGTGTCTGGATAGTATTGCAGCAGTTTCTGGAATGTACCGGATCTCCTTGGTTAATGGCTAAGTTCTGGAATGTGCAATAACATTGTCGGCTCGAGTCATAGTAACGTGTTTTGGAACGTGACTGGCGAGGACGGAAATATTCTTTAGATCTTCCTTCTCTAGTCTGTTTTCTCTCTTTAAACATGTGCTTTAGTTTCAGATGTATCCTTCCTGTCTCCTTGATTTATCCAGTTTGCAATATCTTTTACACATGCAGAAAATATCAGCAGCAGTATTGGTTCCAAAAGGATGGAAAGATTTACATGTGTTGTAGAATGTAGAATGTAAGATAGAATCAAGTTGTGTAAAGGAAATATTAAGAGAAAAGGAAATTTAGTAAGAATTTTCCAAGCGGTATGTGTTGTAGAGATATTAGTGTAGCCTGATAGAAGCTTATTCTAATATTATAATGTCTTATGTAGCTGTATGTTCTTGTAGATAATTTATAAGCTTATTGTATTTAATACTGTGACTGTTGAATGTTGTAAACGGTGTGATTACAGTTTATTAAGTATTGTTTACAGCATTTGAATATTGTGGATAGTTAAGTGTTCATTTCGATTGTTAATATTAATGCTATGTCTGAGCAATGATATTTTGAATGTTATTGTTATCTAACAAGAATGTTATATGTTATATGTTAATTGTTGCCCATCTATTAAGGAAGGATTAATATTATTTACTTCAAAACTAAATAAATTAAATATTGACTATTTAAAATAAATACTTCTTAAAGATAACGTATTTACAGATTCTTCGGTGAATTTTACCCTATTTTTTTTATTACAAATTTTTATTATTTCATTGTGTCGACGTAAATGTGTGCCAACTGAAAAAATAGAATGAGAAAAAAAAATATCAACACAAAAGCCACACAAAAATATTAATGATAAATTATCAATTGGTTGCAGGGACTCAAAATTACTAGAAAGTTCACGATGAACAGGGGACACTATAAGAGATTAAACTAAAATTGTTTAGGAAGTAATTTGGTAATTAAGTTATGAGAAATATTAAAATTCTCAGATTATTAAAAATCGTTACCATGAATTAAATAAAAATCATTAAAATTTGATAAGAGTCATTATAAATTATTAGATAAAAAAAAAGAGAAATAATTTTAATGAGGCTATGACGGTATGTTGATTTTATACAATCAAGTTTATCCTAGGACTTAATATATTAATTAGGTATACCATATTCTAAGGATAAATTGGATCTTAGTTCATTTCTTCCATTATGCTATAAGTTATGAGATTGTTAATTGGTGTTATTTCCTAACCATTATATGCTGATTCATCATTAACAAACATTGTTATCAACCTGTCTGCTATTGACGAACCAGTGTTCCAAAATAATGTGGTTCGTCAGCTTTATCAGATGTTTATTGAACTTTATTTATTTGAAATTATTAATATTATAACTATTAAACTATAGTAAATGAGCTTACATTATTACGATTAGCATTGTGCTGTTGCAAAAATAAAATATTTTAAAATTAATAAAAAATGATGATCCTTTTAAGTCGCTATTGACGTTATGAAAGGAAAAATATAGTGCTCAAAAATTTGTATAACTTTGGGACAACATACTCGTCCTCTCACACGACTATTTCTTTTGCTTCGAAGATCTTCGTCGCCTAAAGCGATTCCTTTTACTTTCTTAAATTATTTTTATAATAATTTGTGCTGCCAGATTTTTCTGGCACATGCTTTGTTGCATGATTCCTGATTTTTCCGTATGTCTTAACATATTTACTAATTTTATATAGGATTTGTGCTGTACTCCGAGTTAATGGCTTCGAGGGGTAGCTCCTATACAATCACTATACAATTGCATGGCACAATATAATATGTATACATTGCTCCACTCAAATGTACAGCGATGGCACAAAGTAAACCTTGTGATACCTGAAGTGTACCTACCATTGTTACTAATGTCATGTATTAAAAATTAAACTTGGAAATATTAATAAAATTACAATATAGTTATTAAATGCTTCTTATTATTTACTAAATATTAATATAGTTATTAAATGCTTCTTATTATTTACTAAATATTAAGTACTTTAAATGACTCTACATTTGAAATTTAATCAACTGAAAAAGTGTAAAACTACTATTGTAATTAAAATTTTACTTATGTCCATGCATATGCATAAATAAATAAATAACTAAATAATTAGTTAGTCAGAAGTGTATGTTATGCTGTGTGTACATACAAATAAAAAAAAGTTTAAGAGTACTGTAACTATAGTACTATATATGTACATAACTATATGTATGTGCGCTGGCGTTACTGGTATGTAACCTACTAGTATGTATCCTACTAGTGTGTAACCTACTAGTGTGTAACCTACTTGCAGTTATTTTCTGTTAAAAGTGAAATATTTAAACGTTATAGTAACGTTTCTGTTTTCATTGTAACAAAAAATTTTAAAATATTACGTGTGTTGTTGGTCAGACTGAGTTCAACAGTATTAGTGTTGTGTGACCTTTTGTAACTAGTGCTATATTACAACAAAATTTATATTGGAGTTACTACCATAAGGTTGTTATAAATCTAAATGAGTTTTGTTTACCACATTAACGTGACATATCGTTAATCCAACTATTTTGGGTAACATTTATCAAAATTACGAATAATATTTATCGGTGCCAACTGAGAAAATACTACTAAATTAATTAGTATTGACAAAAATACTATTTATTCGTGAAAGTATGACACCTATGTATATACATGTATACTGAAAAATAATACTAATACTTAAAAAATAATATGGAAAATATTTATTAATAAGATAATCATTAACTTGTGGTTTGGGACAAACTATGTTTTTATGTATTCACTCATGTGAGTGTATATCTGACTGTGTTAATTTGTGTTAACGGGTGACATACCACTGTTAGAAATTGACAAAAAATATTGAAATCTATATGTTAGTTGTCAAAGAAAAATAATAAAAATTGTGGTGACCAAACGTGATTTCTGTAAAAATGAAAATTATATGTTTCATTAACCCTGCTCAGGTACACCTCTTCGAAAATCACATAGTTGGTACACGTTGGTCAAATTTTTCACGGCTTACCTAACCTTATTTAAACCATTATTTTGATAAACTAGGTTATTGTTCGATTAAATTTGATGCATACATCTTTAAAGGGATGACTGAGACAAACGTTCGTGCAAAAAAAAAAAATTTTTAAACCTTTTATAAAAACACAATGTTCCTTTTTTTAAAGAAACCCCAAAAAAAACACCATATATTTTGAATATAATATAAAAAAACATCAAACTCTATTTTTATTAAAATTTTTATGCAAATAAACAAAAAATGTGTAGAATCATCGATATTTTCATCCACATCGCCATTTAAGACTCTATTGGCTTCAAGAAATGAAAGTGAGGCCCTAATTTTTATAAAATGGAATAAAATTTTCTCTGCAAATAGTATCTATTGTACGTTTGGGTATATATATATATGCTTTAATAATAATATAATATATATATATATATATATATATATATATATGTATATAATATATATATAACTTAATAATATATATATATATATATTTATATATAATATAATATATATATGTATATATCTATATATATATATATATATATATATATATATATATCTTACCCTGTCATGAATCTAGAGGTGAACTAATTATCACCTGTCACATTTCTTCTGAATTGGTGTATACTTGAGAAATGAAGTTCTTCAGCTGAAGCTGTGAAACCTTGGTGGTTTATTGTGCTTGCCTAAATAAGGCATTACATTCAATTCAACATATAGGAAGATTGGGAGACACATACCATTATCAGCTTTATGCCATATTTCACAGGCTAATTGGCAATGTACACACATCCTAAAGAGACACCTTCCCCTGATTCCAATAGATGTTCTATTCTAAATAAGTTATATTTTCTACCAGGCACATAGTGACGGGGTGCAGTTGGTGTAAATTTCCCAAGTTTGTGACTGGAAAAAGAATTTATCTACGATGACACGTACAGTTCTCGTGGAGCTATCATCATCAAATCGGAGATTTCTAAGCAAAAAAATTGAAACATCTCTCTCGCTGCCCTGAAAAAGGTGCCCCAATATCACTACTAAGAAATTTGCTCTCGTGGAAACATGATGTCAGGGAGCAGCACATTGGTGTGTTTATAGTGGTGAAATTATATGTGCCTATTTATAGAGTGGAGAAACACTGTAGTGTTGTTGGTGAAGTGAATGGGCAAGGTTATTTGCTAATCGTAGTTGACAAGCTTGAAGTTGAAGAAGAAGGGACACAAGGTGGAGTTACAGATGAATTAGTTTTTCAGATTTACATTTAGAGTGTTTCTGATACAGGCAGTCGACACATTTCATTTGAAGGGATGATGGCAGGATCAGCACAACCTATGATGACCCAGCAGCGAGATTGCACACAATCTTTATCGTCATCAATCTCAACCATATTTCTAATTTTATTGGAGCAAGAACTCACTTATGTCTGCAGAAGATTTTCATATTTCAAAACATTCCGATATTTTGCTAACGTCCATGACTCTACAGGTCCGTAATTCACATTCTAATCTCACTTTTTCACTTTGTCACAGGGGATTCGAAAAGAAGATTCCTTCAAATATGAATTAGACATATATATATATATATATATATATATATATATATATATATGTAACTATATATATGTATATATATATATATCCATATAACAATATATATATAACAATAATAACATATATATACTAATATATTATGTTCTGTATGTATATGTGTATGTATATATATATATATATATATATATATATATATATATATATATATATATAACATATATATATATATATATAGTTAGCTGAAACACCGGGTTGGGCACCGCTGCATTAGGTATGCTGACCACGCATCGCGCCGCACTAGAGTACACGCAACGCACCTCAAAAATTATTTTGTCACGCCGCGCACCGCACTAGAATAAGCACACCACTTTCAAAAATTATTTTGCCACCACCGGCGCACTTTCTCTGTGTTTCGATGCGCGCCTCAACGGTCGAGTGTACTTTTGCGCAATACGTACCCATACCGCAACTTTCGGGATGAAAATAGCTCACCACACTACGCACCGCACCCGGTGGCTACGTGGCACCAACCTTCTTCCTTTATGCACTAAACAGAGTTACAAAGGGGGTATCCGTCGGTAATATATACCACAGAAAAAGCATAACCGGTATGTCACCCGTTAATCATATATACCACAAATAAGAAAGCTATAAACGGAACCGTTGAACGGGATTCTACCACAAAGCTTCTCACTGCGGGCCCAGTGCAGCTAAGGTGGATTTTATGTAACAGAAATATCTATTACTTTCCCAATTCTCCAATTTCATCCCCATATCTCATGACGTAATAATTTTGAAAAGAAAAAACTAAAAAAAGTGCTTGCTATAGGCGTTGGTAATTTGTACCCTCGGGTACCTGAGCAGAGTTAAAATAATGTGTTACCTACAACATGTTATTTGTGTTTATTTCACCAAGAAAAATTATCATGATAAAGTGGTTAATATTTGACCACTAATAATATTAGTAATTGTTTCTGTACTAAACAATGTGAAATTGTATTATTTCAATAGAAAATTATCTTGATGCGCAAATTTTTGTAGTATTATTGTAAAATATTTGAAAATAAAATTATGTTTATTTATATTGGGTAGTTGCTTTGTTAGGAAGCCACAAACAATGATATGGAGGAGGCTATATACATATGTACAGCATCCTCAACACCACCAGTTGTAGTTCCTTATTAGTTAACTCGTTGACGAGTTTCCACACAATTTGTCTAGTTTCCAGTTATCTGACTAGAGCAGACATTCCTTTCTCTGTTAATATATGAGAGACAACTAAAATAATAATCCTATTTTTACCCTTTGCTTTTTTAGCTATTTTAACTATTTATAAAGCAATATTAAACTATATGCTACTTTAACTTTGGTGCTCTACTTTTAATTCTATTTAGAGTTCCTTAGAGTGTCAAATATTTGAAAATGGTATATATATTTACCTTTTATTTTGACTTAATGTTTAGAATATATGTGTTTGGTGCCTTTAAATGATATACGACCTCAACTTAGGTACTCTAATTTCAATTCTATTAGAATCCCCATAAGTTGAAGTGGTATACTACTTCAGCTCCTGCTTTTACACTAAGTTGCTGTTCTTTGGTAATGGAGTCACACCTCCTTCCTTCAAAATTTATGTTTCCAGCTATTATTCTTTACTGTTAGAGTCACTCTTCCTTCTTCTAAATTTATTTTCTTTATTACACTTCATGGTCAGAGTCACAATGTCTTCCTTTAAAAGTTTTATATTACCATTTTATATTCTCTCTTTCTAATTCAAAGGTTTCATCTTTTCCTTCTTAAAGATGTTCTGTTTATTATCTGAATGGATATACAGGTTCTTTTACTAATCTCACTACATTTGTCCTGTATTCATCTATGTTTAAAATATATATTTATATTTTTCTTGTATTTTTATTATATGAATTTCTTTGCTTGAAGCTTGTTTATCATTATATTTGCTTAAGAATATCTGTTTATGTGTTTTTACTCTATAAGATCTTCTGATTTTCTACTTAAGAAGATGGTTCATCTATACACATGTGTTCTGAGGTATGCCATTGAAAAATCTTGTGGCTTTAATTAAATTATTAATCTTAATTTTAACTGCTGGAAGTTTGTGGTAGTACTCATACCTTGTCTTGCTCCTTCTTTATTTGATCTATTGTGATCTGGATACTCAGGCGGTAAGTTTGTTACTTGACTTGTTTTCATCAGTATTGATTCATCTTGCCTTGCTCCTCTTCCATTTGATCTACTATGGTCTAGATGCTCTTTGTAGCTTTTCCACAAAGTTAAATTTCAGTGTGAGCTTGGCAAGTTCTGATGGCTATTGGATGATGGTGTGATGCCCAGTTAGTTGAAATAGAATGAGTACAGCAGATAATAGGGTACATACTGTCTGCTACGCTCATCCTTGTTCACCCAATGGTGCGAGTTTGCTTCTGACATTTTGCCATTTTGTTTCTAATGGTGTTCTGTGCTTTTTGTATGTTTTCTGCATATTTACATCTATTTAGCACATTGTTTATTTCAACTGATAAAATATTAACAAATATCCTAAATCCTGAAATATTTTCCATGTTTTTGGATGGTTTTTGGTGGCATCTTCTATATGTTTCTTCATGCCTCTCTTTACACATTACGTGTTAGTTATTATTTCTTTACCTCTTCATACATATTGTGTCTAAATGTTCTTAAGCTTATCACAGGTGAAGCTTATCTATTTTAAATTTTACCATTGTTATACCATTGCTATTTTATTATTTAATGTCTTTTATTCCTTTTCTGATCTATTTCATACTTTGCTTCATATCTAGTGTTAGGTCTGAAATTTCAAGATTGGACTCATTTGCCCTGAGGTTTTAAGCTCTATTCCAACTTTGAGTTTGTTTGTACGGCCTATACGCACAATCTCTTGGATCTTGTTCTTTCTTTCTACACATAGATATTCTGCTTGTATGATCAGATATATTCGAATAAATTTATGGTTTTGTGTAAGGTCGTTGTCCTCCTGATCCTTGTATTCAGCTTTGAGTCTGAGTTTCATGATACTTCGGGAGTTAGGTCATTCCCTTACTTTCCCGTATTCGGGCTCCCGATTTCTCTTTTTTCTACAGACTGTCTACAGACTGTTACGCTTCACTTGGTCAGGTTACCTTCAGTACCTCAATTAATTATTTATCACTAAATTTTCTTATTTACTTATATCAAGGTACTATAAATTTTATTTATAACTTTTGATAGCTATCTTGCTATCTATCATGCTATGTATTTTCTATAGCTTCTTTTCAGGACTTTTATTACTTCTTAAAGTGATGGTTATTTCTAACAACTTCTCCGTGCTCTTCATTCTCTCTCTTTCCTTTAAGCCATGGAAGAAAGCAAATGTACGTGCAGGGAAATTGTTATTAACAACTCTTCACTGTGGACACTTTGCTCAATGTTTCTTAATTTCTGTTATTGAATTTGTTATTAACATCCTTTTAGGAATCGTTATTGTTTGTACAGCTTCCTATCTGAATTCAGGGTAGAAATTAGAACTGAAGTCATTCCTTCTTTATCCCAATTTTCTGAAATTGCTAGCGCACAATTTCCTTAGTTCTACTCTCTGTTCCTTCAGATGTTCTGCTGCTTTAGATTTATCGGATTGTTATGTTTGTTTATCGTATTACCTATTCTTACATCTAACGTCGTTGTGATATCTTCTTATTCTGAAGCTTATGTTCGCAAAGAGCTTTACTGCTAACCGAAAATAGGCATTGTCAGTGGTGGGTTTCCTCTCTCTACACTATCGCCTGTGAGTAGGAAGTTCTTACGCCTTTTGATGCAGCCTCATTGGCCTTCTTGATTCTTTTTCTATCGTGAGTGTTGCGTCTTCTACCGACTTGTCTTAATGATGTTACATCTTAAATTATTCTGACTATTATATGCTAGATGAGTGTGACAATGACTGATGTTTCTTCTGCTTCACCAAGGTGATCCCAGTTTGAAGAGCTTCGCTTCATGGCAGAGTTCCGAAGCTTAAAAGTAGGATCATTTTCCAGGAGTTTTTAACCTCTTTTGCTTGGCGAAGGATATTAACTTACATGTAGCCTTCAATAAGCCTTCCAAGTATCGTATCCTCATGTCTTCAGCTTTTGTTCTTCTAACATTCTCAGTTGCCCTTGGTGGAGGCACTAGAGTTCTACTTCTGAATTCCTATTATTAATGGAACTCTTTTGGTAATGTGTGACTATTAACTGTTATGCGCGGTAGTGTATGCGCCTTTCAATAATTGTTTTTGCACTTAAATGTTATAGTGCTATTAACGCCTTGATGGCATGATGTTTTTCAATGCCTTTTTTGGGTAGAATGCATCGTCTGAAGGACATATGCTTCTTTAGTGCTTCTGCGTTTTTCCCAAAAATTGTTGCACGATATAATATGGTGCATAATGTGCAGTACGCATCTACCTTGTCCTTTTGAACTTTTCAGACAATATGATAGAATGCTATGGACAACCAATCGTACTTTCCCGATAAGTACCTTTCGTCTGAGATCAATGTTCTACTCAATCAGACGGATCATCCCTACATCTCCTCAATCCTGATCAAAGTATATTTCGATCAAAGGACTTAGGTCAAAGACTTCTTGGGTTTTAGAAGTCCTTTCCTTGTCTGAGCTTGGGTCAGACCAATGTAAGCTATGCTCATTCTTATTTAAAGGAGTGAGCACGCTCGGGACAGAATTTACCATTCGTCTGAACTTATATCAGACAGGCTATGCTCATTCTCAGTGAAATACCGAGTGATGTTTGAGCTCGGGACAATTGCTTTTCATCTGAGCCGAATCAGGCGGTATTAAGATGAATTAAGCTGGAACCAAAGTGGGTTCCCTCGCAATTATTTAAACTATTATCTTTGTTTGAATGAGCGGTGATAATATAATATAGTATAGCAATTTATTTTCAAAGTTCTAATCTTTTATTATTGATTTTATAATGTTCTACGCCATCGGCGGGTCTAATTTTCCAAAATAAATCTATCTTTTTGAGCCTATGTGACTCGTGTATCTGTTTTATATATATCAAATGAGTAGCGGTGTGGCTTTCTACAGCCATTGAAAAAATATTCGTTATTTCAGCCTTGTAAGAGTTAATTCTTAGGCCTTCAAATAATAATTACATTATGATTAAATAGGGTGTTTTCCTTCGGCCGGTTTCATAGCCTTCAGCCCCTTTCATTTTACTTATTTTTAATGCTCTTATTTGAGCCAATTTCTCACTTTTAATGCAAGTGTCTTAGTGCCAGATTTGTTCTGTTTTGTGCCAATTCTTCATGCTTCTATAGCTAATATTACCGTTATAAGGTTGTTAATTTTCATGGCTCCTTTGAGCTTAATATAAATCTATACGACTTCTAGGTGCTCCTTTGGTTCTTCTGCAGGCATGTGGGCCTGTAGGCATCCAAAAAATTCTACAAATCTTTATGTATGGATTCGATCCCTTCGGCTTACATGGCACGAGTATACCAGTCACTAGTACCTCGGCATCGGACCAATTAATACTCGGTCAACGACGACTTACGGCTGTCTTCCGCTGCCTGCTACCTAGTGCGTTTTAATGGATTGTCCATCGGATCACTTCACACATAGGTGTTGTTTCTTGAACATTCAAGCTTGCTTGGGTACTCAGATGATGGTGGTTATTGGTGGTATTAGGTATGGGTTTTGGTTTCCTACAGAACTTCCTAAGTGGTTGTATACACATTCCTCTGGGAGGTTATCATCTTTCTTATCTCACCTTTTGGCCTTTGATCTTTTTCTACCAATCTCATTAATCTTTCTTTAGAAATCTCTTTAGCGTCCCCTGGAACTTACATTCTATGTCCTCACACCTTATATTTCCATCTTTTGGGGGTGCAGGTATACATAATACATATTTTTAGACGTGATGAGTGTAAATATGTGTATATGGGTTTGGTGCTTTGCTTTACCTAACATGCTGTAACTAAAAATTAGACTGTGTATATATATAGCAATAACCAATAATAACCTTATATAACTATATCTATGTATATACATACTATATCTTTATATGTATATATATATATATATATATATATCTTATATATTCTTTACTCATATATATATAATAATATATATATACAACAACCAACAACAACAACCTTGTAACAACAACAATAACCTTAACTAACCTTATAGCTAACCTTAATATGTATACTCTTCATATATATACTCAAAACTATATATATAAATAAAAATACTATATATATATAATTAGGCACTATGTATATATATAACTATGTATAAAATACTGTGTTGTTGTTGTTGATTTTAAGTTGGGCACATATGTATAAGTATATGATGCTGCCTTGAATTGATATATAAATATATATATTTATGTAATATCATTTGACACAAGTGGAAGGTGTCGTTTTTAGCTGTTCTGTTCGAAAGAAAGAAAGCTACTTGCCCAACTGCTCATCTAAAATTTCTTGCTATATAAATTGTAATTTAAAATATGAGAGAAAATAAAATAAAAATATTTATTATATTGATTAAATATTATATAAACTATTGTGTTTATAAATAGAGACCGTATGGTATTGTACCATGTGTGTCAACGGTGCTCCAACGCTCTAACGCCGGTGGTACGCTATTCGATACCAGCGTTTGGTGCGGTATATTCTCGCATTACTCTCTTTCCCATGCGAAAGTTTCGACGAAGGCTTCTATTATACCCTCTCGCATGGTCCTGCCCCCCTTTATATGAGATCCCAATCGTCTCGGAGCTTCTAGTCACTGTCCATTATTTTGCTATCTTGGCCCATGTGTATCAAACTATTTTGGTACTGTAGATTTTCTCTCTTAGGGTGTTTACATACGATGAACAATACTTTTCTGCTTTAGCTGTGCCTTCAATAAAATTGCCTTTCTTGTACCCAGAGCTTGTTGTGTTATCTTGCCCTTCTTCTTTACACCTCGTTCGGAGCTGT
Source organism: Trachelipus rathkii (assembly GCA_015478945.1). Classification (NCBI taxonomy): domain Eukaryota; kingdom Metazoa; phylum Arthropoda; class Malacostraca; order Isopoda; family Trachelipodidae; genus Trachelipus; species Trachelipus rathkii. Next base: position 17,190 of record JABUQX010141210.1, read on the forward strand.
TTTATACAAATCTACGCTATCCATTTGTTTGGGCAGTAGGAAGAGACTTGTGGGCTTTTTCTGAGTTCTTTCTATTTCATCCTCATTGGAGTTTTCATTCTCTGACAGCCAATCTTTCATTACTTTATTTACTTTATACTTTACTTTAGGACGGCCTTGTCTATTTAGACTTTGTATTGGTCTTGTGCGCTGTCTGACTCTCTCAAAATGACTATTATTTCTCCATCTATATCTTCTTCTAGAAGCATTATTTTGCTCCCTATATTGCCATTGTCTTTTTTCAGGGCTTGCATTGTTATTTCTGCTCCTATTTCTCCTGCTAAACAACTGTTCTAAACGGTTTCTGCCTCTATGGCTTTATGTATCATAACTCCGATATGTCTTCGGATATTCTTCGTCCGAACATTCATACAGATGTTCATTCTCTCTTTGTTTACTTTCTCCATTTTTAGCATTCGCTATTTCATGAAGTTTAACTACGGCTCCTGACGTTTTAAATGTGTTTTTGGCCCGATTATCAGTTTGTTCTTTGATTGTTAGTTGGATCATATTCTCTCCTATGACCATTTTATAATTTTTCCCAATGATCTCATCTTTCTCTTTCTTTTTCTCTTTATCTCCCTTTTCTTCTCTTAATTTTCCCTTAATTTATATAACCAATGAATTTTTCTCCCCTTCTTTCATGCATTTTATTTTCCTATATTCTTCATTCCATTTTTGGAGTTGTTCATTCATTTTATTTATATTACAATCATCTACATTCCAACTCGGTTTACTACTTTCCTCTTTTTCTTCAGCCATATTTCCTAACACCTTGCTCTCTTGGCATACATCTGTCATATAAACTGGAGTGATGTAAGTGTGTCTTCTTGAGTGCTTTTAATCACTTACTAATGTTTTAAGGGGTGCTTGCGGTACTTTGTGTGGTCATGACATCACTACTACTGCTGCTTTACTACTTCTACTACTACTATTGCCTTCTGCTACTTGACTACAAGTGGCTTCTTACTACTAAAATACCTTACTTAGCATTCACTTCTTGAATTCTATATCACACTATATTTATATGCAACCCGTAAAATTACGGTCTTCTAGACACCTATATATATATATATATATACAGAAACTTAGCATAATATATATATAAATATATATATATGTAATAATAATAATAATAATATAATATATATATATATATAACAATAATATGTAATAATATACATAATAATAATATATATATAATAATAATAATAATAATATATGTAATAATATATATAATATAATAATAATAATAACTTAATAACTAATAATATATATGTAATCAGCCTTAATAACAATATGTATATATATAATATATATATTTTATAATATATATATAACTACTCTTATATATATATATATATATATATACATATATATATTATATTATGTATAATATCTGTGGCTTTGTGTATATATGTGATAACATCATATACTTATATACTATATACCATAATATATATAACTAATATATATATATATATATATATATATTATATATTATATATATATATATATATATATATATATATATATATATATATATATATATATATATATATATATAATATATATATATATATATATATATATATATATACAGTTAGTATAGGGAAAATATGGTATATATATATATTAAATATATATACTATTTATATTATGTAATCATCAATCACCTTTATTCGTTAAGTATTGAAGTAAGATGGAAATTAATATGTGGGCAAGCAAAAATAGTTTCAACGGATCTTTGATATATGATGCAAATGAATTTGACACTTATTGTAAAGAGCTACAAAGACTAAAATAAAAATCAAAACAAACACGCTTTCTTCATTTTTGGTGAAAATGAAGATCGGAATGAAAAAAAAAAATTCTTTTTATTTTACTAGTTTTAAATTGAATATGAATTTTTTCCACCTTCTATATGATCAGCATAATCATACACACACACATGTGTTATTATTTTTTAATTACGAGGTGTATTTCTATATATATATATATATATATATATATATATATATTTTATTTTTATTTTTTTTTATTTTACTTTTTTTATACTATATATATATATATATATATATATATGTTCTCAATCCCCTTTTATATATATATATATTATTTATATATATATATATATATATATATATATATATATATATATATATATATATATATATATATATATATATATATATATATATTATTACTATTTGCTTTGAAAGTTTGCCTTTAGAAGCGTAGTATTCTTTACAATATATCAAATGCCGGATGTGAAAAATTGATAATAATGTCCAATTTTGTACACAGGATGTTACGATATGATTCTTACTTTTGTGTTTTAGCGCTTATAGAGAGAAATTTTATAATAATATTTTATGTGAATGATGCGGTTGCATAAGAAAAATTAATCTTTATTGTATTAGAAATTAATTTTTGCTAAGATGAAAATTAATTTTTACTGAGATGAAAAATGTGAAAAATTTAAAAATTTTCTATATATATTTTCCTTTTATATTTTATTATATTTTCTGCTAAATATATATAGCTTGTGGTGAATTTTTACGTGAAATTTAAGAGTTTTATAATAAAAATGGTTTCTTTTATTCAATTATTTTTATGGAGAGAGAAAAAATTTGTGTAAATTTTAAAAAAATTTATATGTAATTTGTGTTTTATGTTTTATAAAACAACTGCTATGTGCCTATTTTAACTTCGTGGTGTTGTAACTAATTTTTGGCTTAAGAGGATTATTTAGAAGAATTTGAATATTATTTTTGTCGGGAAATGGAAGAAAAGGTACTCAAAATAAGTGAGATGATCTGCACATTGTTCATGTTTATATAATTTTATATATATATATATATATATATATATATATATATATATATATATATATATATATATATATATATATATATATATATATATATATATATATAAATATATAAAAAAATATATATATATATATTTATATATATATATATATATATATATATATATATATATATATATATATATGCTCTCTCTCTTTCTCTACTCTCTATATATATATGCTGCTCTTGCTTTTTACACTTGCATATAAAATTTTAATAATTGAGTATACTACCACTCACGGGTCTGATACAAGTATGGGATTTATCAAAGAGAATAGATACAAACAAAACACTAACCTTTTGATCCTTCCTGCTACGATTCCCTGGTACTTCCGTGTCCTAGTATGAAATTATGAAGTTCTTCCCTCTGGGTTTCTTGAGTTTCTGTTTCTATGTTTCTATTTTTCCTTATTTGCAGGTGCTGGGTCGAGCTTGCTTGCTGGATCGCAGTATGATGAATGGCCTTTCAAAATTAACGAAAAAATTTCTGAATTGGGAGACCGTAGCTTTTTGTCCTTAAAATTTTTTTTTGCAGAGGTTGTTTTGAAACTTTCTTGATGCGTTCTTTTTAACTTTTTAATTTTTGTATTCTTGTTCCTGTCACTGTAGAATAAGACATTTGTCGAACTAGTTCCTTCTTCCGGATGTCCTTAAAATCTCGTGGTGCGAGCGATTAGTCCCTATGGATCGAAGCGCGGCTAATATCCTTTTGGCCGTGTTCTGGAGAGTATTTCGCTGTATGATTTATCAGCTTTCCTCTATTGAGCTTTTCACTCGCTGTTGTAACTCTCTTTAATTAAGTTGATTGTTGTTTCGACGAGAAGGCGTTTTTTATAGTATTGTGGATGTTTTAGATCCGAAATGTTGGGTTCAAAACTGTAACAGTTTTCGGCCTTAGATATTTTGTAAATCAGTAATAAAATTGAACGTCAACTTCTCGTTCAATTCCTAGCTTGAGAATAACTCCTCGTCATACCAAGGTGATTATAAACGATGGTATACAAAACAATAAATTTATTCTTATGGATTAGTATTCATATTTTTATTCATTAAGGTCTAGTTCATTAATGTTGAATATTTAAAATTTAATATAATTTAATTATTGAAATTGAAATTTGAAAACTATCAATTGAGATTTAAAACAAATGAAACATTAAAACCTAAACTTAAAAACCCAGAGGTATTATTAAGAACCTCTTCTTGTAAAAATTAACTAAATATATTAACAAAGTTCATTAAGAAGTTCATTAAAAACTTCATATACATATGTTCATAATCACATGTGACAACATAAACATTCATCTACGAATACATGACTGAATATGTAACAGATGTAGTTATAACCATATATATATATACATATATTCAAACAACCATATATATATATACATATATTCAAACAACCATATATATATATATATATATATATATATATACTTTACTAACTTTATATATATATATATATATATATATATCTTATTATATATATATATATATATATATATATATATATATATATATAAATAACAATAATATAGATAAATATTTTCCGACATTTATAAAAACAGAATATAAAAACTTTATATTATCTATATACTATGCTATATATAACTGCTCTATAATATTCTTATATATATGTATATATATATATATATATATATATATATATATATATATATATATATATATATATATATATATATACTATATATCTATTTACTATACTATATATATATTAATTATAATATGTATATGCCTTTTAAGTTGCCTTTCGCGTGTGGGTATTATATACACACATATGTATGTGCGTCCTTATGTATGTATGCAAGTGTTATACCAGCATAGTCCTGGTTCTATACATGGGTGTTGTTCCTATGAATTAATTATCTACCAAAATTTACAATTGACCTACTAATATGTATAAATAAATAATATCCGCTCGCTAGTGACGTGATAATGACGTTGCTCGTCTGTCTAGACAAACATTATAATTATTATTTACTATCATTACTGTGAGTGTAATGTGTGTGTGTATGTATGTGTGTGTGTGTGTGTGTGTGGGTATGTGTGTGTGTGCTGTTATTGTGTGTGTGTATTATTATTATTATTATTATATTTAAAGGTAATGTTTCAAATTGTCAAAATTTGAAAAAAAAAAATTTTTAAACAAACATTTAAAATATTAAAATTATTTAAATTGAAAAGTTTTAAATTGAAATGAAAAATAATTTTAAAAATATTTGCAAACAATAAATTTAATTTAATTCAAACTGATAAATTGATTTTTACTTGCAAACAATAAAATAAATTTAGTTTGACTTGCAAATGATCTGATATATAAATAATAATGGCAATAAAAAAATTTAAGAAAATTAAATAAAATTGGTTTTGAATGCATTTAATTTAAAAATTTACAAAAATTTAATTTAATTTAATTTTAAATTTAGTCGTAATGGTCGATACTACTTACGCATTCGGTTCTTTATGAGTTAGACGAATGAAAGTTACGTGTTATAATTAATATTAGTTTTGATGAATTCAAAATAAATTCTAAGAAATAAAAATTTAAAAATAAAGTTTGATTTTGAATAATCTCGCGAAATTTCTAAGTCTAAATATTTACGAAAAAATAAACTTTAAATTTGTTCAGCGTTTACAATTTATATTTACTTAAAATTCTATATATTATTTTCTTTTTATTATCTCTGTTGCTGAGATCGGAATGATTTCTAAATGGGCTTGTTCCCCCTTATATATGCCCAAGATTTCTATTATCGGGTTTTTCCTCGGAAACCCATCCTGTTATTGAGGGATATTAAGAAATTTATGTGAAATTAGGTTGCGAAATTAAATAAAAATTATCGAAATTAAATTATTATATGATATTTGTTTTGCATTGGTTTTTCCATATTGTGAAATATTAAATAATTAAATGATATTTGATATGAAATGGATTTTCCACATTGGGAAATATCCTGCTAATTCAATAATAAAATACATTTAATAATTATTATTACGGTAATTTAATTTCTTAATATCCTGTTATTGAAATAAATGAATTTTCCAAATTGAGCAATCTAACTTTTCAGATGCCCCCCATTTAATTTTAAACTATGTTAAAATTTACTAAAGTATTACGTGAACAAATGTTAAAAATCAAAAATTAAAAATTAAAAATTGCAAATATTATGTATTATCAATTCATTAGTTGTATCGGAATGTACCGGATCGTGGCTTCTGGAATGTACCGGATCTCCTTGGTTAATGGCTAAGTTCTGGAATGTACCGTAACGTGTCGGCTCGAGTCACTTAGTAGCTTGTTTGGAACGTGACTGAGGACGGAAATATTCTTAAGATCTTCCTTCTCCGTCTATTTTCCAAGCCTTTGGTTTCGAATGTATCCTTCTATCCTCCTTGATTTATCCCAATTGCAATATCTTGTACCTTGAAAAGAAATATCAGCAGCAGTATTGGGTCTCAAAAGGATGGAAAGATTTACATGTGTTATTTATATGGTAGAATGTAAGATAGAATCAAGTTGTGTAAAATGAAATGTTAAAGAAAAATTTAGTAAAATTTTCAAACAGTATGTGTTGTAGAAATTATTGTGTTTGATATAAACATTGTGTTATAATGTCTTGTAAGCATTATATTGTAAGGTGTTGTAAACATTGTATTGTACTGTGACTGTTGAATGTTGTAAACAGTGCTTGATTACAGTTTTATTAAGTATTATTTACAGCATTTGAATGTTGTGAATAAGATTAAGTGTTCGATTGTTAATATTAATGTCTGAAACAATATTTGAATGTTATTGACTATCAACAAGAATGTTATATGTTATTATATGTTAATAGTTGTGAGTTATTAAGGATTAAATATTATTATTTACTTCAAACTCAATTAATTAAATATTGAAATATTAAAAATAAAAAGTTTCTTAAGATAAAAACATTTAAATTCTTCGGTGAATTTTACCCTATTTTGTTTATTACAAATTTTTATCATTAATTCTCACGACGTAAATGCGTGCCGATTGAAAAAATAGAATGAGAAAAAAAATATATCAACACAAAAATAAAAATATTAATAGTAAATTATCAATTAGTTGCAGGGACTATGAAAATTACTAAGTTCTGATGAACAGGGACACTATAAAAATTTAAACTAAAATTATTTGAGAATAATTTGGTAATTAAGTTTATGAGAAATATTAAAATTCTCAGATTATTAAAAAATCGTTACCATGATTAAATAAAAATCATTAAAATTTGATAAGAGTTATTAAAAATTATTAGATAAAAAAAAAATAATTTTACGCTATGACGGTATGTTGATTTTATACAATCAAGTTTATCCCTAGGACTTAATATAATATTAATTAAAATTATACCATATTCTAAGGATAAATTGGATCTTAGTTCATTTCTTCCATTATGCTATAAGTTATGAGATTGTTGATTGGTGTTATTTCCTAACCATTATATGCTGATTCATCATTAACAAACATTGTTATCAACCTGTCTGCTATTGACGAACCAGTGTTCCAAAATAATGTGGTTCGTCAGCTTTATCAGAGATTTATTGAACTTTATTTATTTGAAATTATTAATATTATAACTATTAAACTATAGTAAATGAGCTTACATTATTACGATTAGCATTGTGCTGTTGCAAAAATAAAATATTTTAAAATTAATAAAAAATGATGATCCTTTTAAGTCGCTATTGACGTTATGAAAGGAAAAATATAGTGCTCAAAAATTTGTAAATAACTTTGGGACAACATACTCGTCCTCTCACACGACTATTTCTTTTGCTTCGAAGATCTTCGTCGCCTAAAGCGATTCCTTTTACTTTCTTAAATTATTTTTATAATAAATTGATCTTCCAGATTTTTCTGGCACATGCTTTGTTGCATGATTCCTGATTTTTCCGTATGTCTTAACATATTTACTAATTTTATATAGGATTTGTGCTGTACTCCGAGTTAATGGCTTCGAGGGGTAGCTCCTATACAATCACTATACAATTGCATGGCACAATATAATATGTATACATTGCTCCACTCAAATGTACAGCGATGGCACAAAGTGAACCTTGTGATACCTGAAGTGTGCCTAACATTGTTACTAATGTCATGTATTAAAAATTAAACTTGAAAATATTAATAAAATTACAATATAGTTATTAAATACTTCTTATTATTTACTAAATATTAAGTACTTTAAATGACTCTACATTTGAAATTTAATCAACTGAAAAAGTGTAAAACTACTATTGTAATTAAAATTTTACTTATGTCCATGCATATGCATAAATAAATAAATAACTAAATAATTAGTTAGTCAGAAGTGTATGTTATGCTGTGTGTACATACAAATAAAAAAAAGTTTAAGAGTACTGTAACTATAGTACTATATATGTACATAACTATATGTATGTGCGCTGGCGTTACTGGTATGTAACCTACTAGTATGTATCCTACTAGTGTGTAACCTACTAGTGTGTAACCTACTTGCAGTTATTTTCTGTTAAAAGTGAAATATTTAAACGTTATAGTAACGTTTCTGTTTTCATTGTAACAAAAAATTTTAAAATATTACGTGTGTTGTTGGTCAGACTGAGTTCAACAGTATTAGTGTTGTGTAACCTTTTGTAACTAGTGCTATATTACAACAAAATTTATATTGGAGTTACTACCATAAGGTTGTTATAAATCTAAATGAGTTTTGTTTACCACATTAACGTGACATATCGTTAATCCAACTATTTTGGGTAACATTTATCAAAATTACGAATAATATTTATCGGTGCCAACTGAGAAAATACTACTAAATTAATTAGTATTGACAAAAATACTATTTATTCGTGAAAGTATGACACCTATGTATATACATGTATACTGAAAAATAATACTAATACTTAAAAAATAATATGGAAAATATTTATTAATAAGATAATCATTAACTTGTGGTTTGGGACAAAACTATGTTTTTATGTATTCACTCATGTGAGTGTATATCTGACTGTGTTAATTTGTGTTAACGGGTGACATACCACTGTTAGAAATTGACAAAAAATATTGAAATCTATATGTTAGTTGTCAAAGAAAAATAATAAAAATTACGAGATCGTGGTGTGGTGACCAAACGTGATTTCTGTAAAAATGAAAATTATATGTTTCATTAACCCTGCTCAGGTACACCTCTTCGAAAATCACATAGTTGGTACACGTTGGTCAAATTTTTCACGGCTACCTAACCTTATTTAAACCATTATTTTGATAAACTAGGTTATTGTTCGATTAAATTTGATGCATACATCTTTAAAGGGATGACTGAGACAAACGTTCGTGCAAAAAAAAAAATTTTAAAACCTTTTATAAAAACACAATGTTCCTTTTTTTAAAGAAACCCCCCAAAAAACACCATATATTTTGAATATAATATAAAAAAACATCAAACTCTATTTTTATTAAAATTTTTATGCAAATAAACAAAAAATGTGTAGAATCATCGATATTTTCATCCACATCGCCATTTAAGACTCTTTGGCTTCAAGAAATGAAATGAAAGTGTGACCCTAATTTTTATAAAAAAATGGAATATTTCTATCTACATATGCAAAATATGTACATTTGAAAGTATATATATATATATATATATATATATATATATATATATATATATATATATATATATATATATATATATATATATATATATATATATATATATGCATATATATATCTCTCTCTCTATATATAAATATATATATATATATATATATATATATATATATATATATATACATATATATATATATTGTTCTCTTACCCTGTCATGAATCTGAGGTGAACCAATTATCACCTGTCACATTTCTTCCTGAATTGGTGTATAGAGAAATAAGTTCTTCAACTACAAACTCGCCTAAAGAAACCCCACTTGGTGGTTTTGTGTGCTTGCCTAAATAAGGCATTGCATTCAGCTTATATAGGAAGATTGGGCCCATCTCATGTCAGGCACATGCCCAATATTTCATGCCTGTTAATCTTATCTAGCTCCTTCTAGTTAATAGTTTTATAGTTATATTTTCACCAGGCACATAGTGTGAGGTGCAGTTGGTTATAAAGTTTTCCCAAAAAGATTGACTGGAAAGAATTTATCTACGAGGACACGTACAGTTCTCGTGGAGCTATCATCAAATCGGAGATTTCTAAGCAAAAAATTGAAACATCTCTCTCCCATTGCTGCCCTGAAAAAAGGTGCCCCAATATCACTACTAAAAATTTACTCGGTGGAAACATGATGTCGGAGACACATGGTGGTGTTTATATGAGATGAGTATATGTGCGCACTATTAGGAGGTAGACACTGTAGTGTTGATGAGTAGATAGACAAGGTTGTGTTGCTAATGTCGTAGTTGATGACAAACTTGAAGTTGAAGAGGTGACACAAGGTGGAGTTACAGATGAATTAGTTTTCAGATTTTCCAATTTAGGTGTTTCTGATAAGGCAGTCGACACATTTTCATTTGAAGGGATGGCAGGATCAAGCAACCTATGAAGTGACGAGGTACTTGCACAATCTTTATCGTCATCAATCTCAACCATATTTCTAATTTTTCTTGGAGCAAGAACTAACTTTTTTTTTCCTTTTGTTCATATTCATATTTCAAAACATTTCGCTATATTACTAACAAATCCATCACTCTCTACAGAGTCATATTCCACGTCATCCTCCCTTTCACTTGAGGATTCAAAAAAAGAATTCCCTTCCAAATATGAATGAGATATTCTAAAACAAAATAACAAAAATATATATATATATATATATATATATATATATATATATATATATATATATATATATATATATATATATATATATATATATATATATATATATATATATATATATATACTATATATATATATATATATATATATATATATAACATATATATATATACCTATATATATATATATATATATATATACTCTCAGTTGGCTGAGCACCGGAATTTGTTGGGCACCGCACTAAATTTTGCGGCACCGCACCGCACCGCATTAGAGTATGCTGACCACGCATCGCACCGCACTAGAGTAAGCTCACCACGCACCGCACCTCAAAAATTATTTTTGCCACCGCACGGCACCGCACCTCTATGTTTCGATGCGCACCTCACTGGGTCACTGAAATTATGTACTGCACCGCACCGACCGTACCGTACCGCACCGTACGTCATCAAAATAAGAGCACCACGCACCGCACCGCACCCGGTGCTTCGGCTAACACTATAAACTGCACTACACTAAACAGAATTAAAGGGTATCCGTCGGTAATATATACCACAGAGAAAAAGCATAACCGGTACACGTTGGTCATATATACCACAAATAAAAAGCATAAACGGAACACGTTGGTAAATTCTACCACAAACTTCTCACCACGGAGCCCACGTGCAGCTAAGGTGGATTTTATGTGACAGAAATATCTATTACCCCCTAACTCCCCCAATTCTCCAATTTCATCCCCATATCTCATGACGTAATAATTTTAGAAAGAAAAAACTAAAAAATTGCTCTAGGCGTTGGTAATTTGTACCCTCGGGTACCTGAGCAGGGTTAAAATAATGTGTTACCTACAACATGTTATTTGTGTTTATTTCAACAAGGAAAATTATCATGATAAAGTGGTTAATATTTGACCACTAATAATATTATTAACTGTTTCTGTCTTAAACAATGTAAAATTGTATTATTTCAATAAAAAATTATCTTGATGCGCAAAGTTTTGTAGTATTATTGTAAAATATTTGAAAATAAAATTATGTTTATTTATATTGGGTAGTTGCTTTGTTAGGAAGCCACAAACAATGATATGGAGGAGGCTATATACATATGTACAGCATCCTCAACACCACCAGTTGTAGTTCCTTATTAGTTAACTCGTTGACGAGTTTTCACATGATTTGCCTATTTCTAATTATCTGACTAGAGCAGACATTCCTCTCTCTTAATGTACAAGAGGAATGTTTCCTTTGGCTTGGTAACTAAAATTATTATTTTTACCCTTGTCTGTTAGCTATTCTAATTATTTATGAAGCAATATTAAACTATATGTTACTTTACTTTGGTGCTCTACTTTTAATTCTATTTAGAGTTCCTTAGAGTGTCAAATATTTGAAAATGGTATATATATTTACCTTTTATTTTGACTTAATGTTTAGAATATATGTGTTTGGTGCCTTTAAATGATATACGACCTCAACTTAGGTACTCTAATTTCAATTCTATTAGAATCCCCATAAGTTGAAGTGGTATACTACTTCAGCTCCTGCTTTTACACTAAGTTGCTGGTCTTTAGTAATGGAGTCACACCTCCTTCCTTCAAAATTTATGTTTCCAGCTATTATTCTTTACTGTTAGAGTCACGCTTCCTTCTTCTAAATTTATTTTCTTTATTACACTTCATGGTCAGAGTCACAATGTCTTCCTTTAAAAGTTTTATATTACCATTTTATATTCTCTCTTTCTAATTCAAAGGTTTCATCTTTTCCTTCTTAAAGATGTTCTGTTTATTATCTGAATGGATATACAGGTTCTTTTACTAATCTCACTACATTTGTCCTGTATTCATCTATGTTTAAAATATATATTTATATTTTTCTTGTATTTTTATTATATGAATTTCTTTGCTTGAAGCTTGTTTATCATTATATTTGCTTAAGAATATCTGTTTATGTGTTTTTACTCTATAAGATCTTCTGATTTTCTACTTAAGAAGATGGTTCATCTATACACATGTGTTCTGAGGTATGCCATTGAAAAATCTTGTGGCTTTAATTAAATTATTAATCTTAATTTTAACTGCTGGAAGTTTGTGGTAGTACTCATACCTTGTCTTGCTCCTTCTTTATTTGATCTATTGTGATCTGGATACTCAGGCGGTAAGTTTGTTACTTGACTTGTTTTCATCAGTATTGATTCATCTTGCCTTGCTCCTCTTCCATTTGATCTACTATGGTCTAGATGCTCTTTGTAGCTTTTCCACAAAGTTAAATTTCAGTGTGAGCTTGGCAAGTTCTGATGGCTATTGGATGATGGTGTGATGCCCAGTTAGTTGAAATAGAATGAGTACAGCAGATAATAGGGTACATACTGTCTGCTACGCTCATCCTTGTTCACCCAATGGTGCGAGTTTGCTTCTGACATTTTGCCATTTTGTTTCTAATGGTGTTCTGTGCTTTTTGTATGTTTTCTGCATATTTACATCTATTTAGCACATTGTTTATTTCAACTGATAAAATATTAACAAATATCCTAAATCCTGAAATATTTTCCATGTTTTTGGATGGTTTTTGGTGGCATCTTCTATATGTTTCTTCATGCCTCTCTTTACACATTACGTGTTAGTTATTATTTCTTTACCTCTTCATACATATTGTGTCTTAATGTTCTTAAGCTTCACCTGTAATCTCTGGTGTATATTTATCTATTTTCAATTTTACCATTGCTATTTTATTATTAATGTCTTTTATTCTTTTTCTGATCTATTTCATACTTTGCTTCATATCTAGTGTTAGGTCTGAAATTTCAAGATTGGACTCATTTGCCCTGAGGTTTTAAGCTCTATTCCAACTTTGAGTTTGTATGTACGGCCTATACACACAATCTCTTGGATCTTGTTCTTTCTTTCCACACATAGATATTCTGCTTGTATGATCAGATATATTCGAATAAATTTATGGTTTTGTATAAGGTCGTTGTCCTCCTGATCCTTGTATTCAGCTTTGAGTCTGAGTTTCATGATACTTCGGGAGTTTAAGTCATTCCCTTACTTTCCCGTATTCGGACTCCCGATTTCTCTTTCTTCTACAGACTGTTACGCTTCCCTTGGTCAGGTTACCTTCAGTACCTCAATTAATTATTTATCACTAAATTTTCTTATTTACTTATATCAAGGTACTATAAATTTTATTTATAACTTTTGATAGCTATCTTGCTATCTATCATGCTATGTATTTTCTATAGCTTCTTTTCAGGACTTTTATTACTTCTCAATGTGATGGTTATTTCTAACAACTTCTCCGTGCTCTTCCATCTCCCTCTTCCTTTAAGCCATGGAAGAAAGTAAATGTACAGTGCAGGGAAATTGTTATTAACAACTCTTCACTGTGGAAACTTTGCTCAATGTTTCTTAATTTCTGTTATTGAATTTGTTATTAACATCCTTTTAGGAATCGTTATTGTTTGTACAGCTTCCTATCTGAATTCAGGGTAGAAATTAGAACTGAAGTCATTCCTTCTTTATCCCAATTCTGAAATTGCTAGCGCGCACAATTTCCTTGGATTCTGCTCTCTGTTCCTTCCTTCAGATGTTCTGCTTTAGGTTATCGGATTATTTATGTTTATTTATCATTATTAATTTATTCTTACATCTTAGATGTGATGTGTGATCACCATTTTGACTTATGTTCAAAGAGCTTTACTGCTAACGAAAAGTAAGTATCAGTAGTGGAGTTTCCTCTCCTCTATCGCCTGTGTGAGCAAGGAAGTTCTTACGCCTTTTGATGCAGCCTCATTGGCCTTCTTGATTCTTTTTCTATCGTGAGTGTTGCGTCTTCTACCGACTTGTCTTAATGATGTTACATCTTAAATTATTCTGACTATTATATGCTAGATGAGTGTGACAATGACTGATGTTTCTTCTGCTTCACCAAGGTGATCCCAGTTTGAAGAGCTTCGCTTCATGGCAGAGTTCCGAAGCTTAAAAGTAGGATCATTTTCCAGGAGTTTTTAACCTCTTTTGCTTGGCGAAGGATATTAACTTACATGTAGCCTTCAATAAGCCTTCCAAGTATCGTATCCTCATGTCTTCAGCTTTTGTTCTTCTAACATTCTCAGTTGCCCTTGGTGGAGGCACTAGAGTTCTACTTCTGAATTCCTATTATTAATGGAACTCTTTTGGTAATGTGTGACTATTAACTGTTATGCGCGGTAGTGTATGCGCCTTTCAATAATTGTTTTTGCACTTAAATGTTATAGTGCTATTAACGCCTTGATGGCATGATGTTTTTCAATGCCTTTTTTGGGTAGAATGCATCGTCTGAAGGACATATGCTTCTTTAGTGCTTCCGCGTTTTTCCCCAAAAATTGTTGCACGATATAATATGGTGCATAATGTGCAGTACGCATCCACCTTGTCCTTTTTGAACTTTTCAGACAATATGATAGAATGCTATGGACAACCAATCGTACTTTCCCGATAAGTACCTTTCGTCTGAGATCAATGTTCTACTCAATCAGACGGATCATCCCTACATCTCCTCAATCCTGATCAAAGTATATTTCGATCAAAGGACTTAGGTCAAAGACTTCTTGGGTTTTAGAAGTCCTTGTCTGAGCTTGGGTCAGACCAATGTAAGCTATGCTCATTCTTATTTAAAGGAGTGAGCACGCTCGGGACAGAATTTACCATTCGTCTGAACTTATATCAGACAGGCTATGCTCATTCTCAGTGAAATACCGAGTGATGTTTGAGCTCGGGACAATTGCTTTTCATCTGAGCCGAATCAGGCGGTATTAAGATGAATTAAGCTGGAACCAAAGTGGGTTCCCTCGCAATTATTTAAACTATTATCTTTGTTTGAATGAGCGGTGATAATATAATATAGTATAGCAATTTATTTTCAAAGTTCTAATCTTTTATTATTGATTTTATAATGTTCTACGCCATCGGCGGGTCTAATTTTCCAAAATAAATCTATCTTTTTGAGCCTATGTGACTCGTGTATCTGTTTTATATATATCAAATGAGTAGCGGTGTGGCTTTCTACAGCCACCTGAAAAAAATATTCGTTGTTTCAGCCTTGTAAGAGTTAATTCTTAGGCCTTCAAATAATAATTACTTATATGATTAAATAGGGTGTTTTCCTTCGGCCGGTTTCATAGCCTTCAGCCCCTTTCATTTTACTTATTTTTAATGCTCTTATTTGAGCCAATTTCTCACTTTTAATGCAAGTGTCTTAGTGCCAGATTTGTTCTGTTTTTGTGCCAATTCTTCATGCTTCTATAGCTAATATTACCGTTATAAGGTTGTTAATTTTCATGGCTCCTTTGAGCTTAATATAAATCTATACGACTTCTAGGTGCTCCTTTGGTTCTTCTGCAGGCATGTGGGCCTGTAGGCATCCAAAAAATTCTACAAATCTTTATGTATGGATTCGATCCCTTCGGCTTACATGGCACGAGTATACCAGTCACTAGTACCTCGGCATCGGACCAATTAATACTCGGTCAACGACGACTTACGGCTGTCTTCCGCTGCCTAGTGCGTTTTAATGGATTGTCCATCGGATCACTTCACACATAGGTGTTCTTGAACATTCAAGCTTGGATACTCCGATCATTGGTTATTGGTGGTATTAGTACTGGATTGGGTTTCTACAGACTTCTAAGTGGTTGTCCATTCCTCTGGAAGACTGAGTTATCATCTTTCTTAATATCACCTTTTGGCCTTTGATCTTTTCTCAATCTAAATGTGTCTGTTTCTTTGTCAGTTTTCCACAGACGTTTTCAGGACTTTCATTCATGTCCTCGCACCTTATATTTCCCATGCACAGGGTGCAGGTATACATATACACATATTTTTAAACGTGTATTAATTAATAACTATGTATATAGGTTTGGTACTTTGCCTACCTAACATACTGTGACTTTAAAAATTAGGCACTATGTATATATATATATATATATATATATATATATATATATATATATATATAAATATATATATATATATATATATATATATATATATATATATATATATATATATATATATATATATATATATATATATATATATATATATATATTTTTTATATATATATATATATATATATATATATAAAACTATGTATATAAATAAAATACTATGTTTTATAAATTAGGCACTATGTATATATATAACTATGTATAAAAAAATACTGTGATTTTAAGTTAGGCACTATATGTAAGTATACCTAAATTACTGCCAATTGATATATATAAATATATATATTTATGTAATAATAAATTTGACATAATTAGTGTCAGTTTTTAGCTATTCATTTAAACTACCTTAACTACTCATCTAAAAATTATATATATAAAATTGTAATTTAAAAATATGAGAGAAAATAAAATAAAAATATTTATTATATTGATTAAATATTATATAAACTATTGTGTTTATAAATAGAGACCGTATGGTATTGTACCATGTGTGTCAACGGTGCTCTAACGCCGGTGGTACGCTATTCAATACCAGCGTTTGGTGCGGTATATTCTCGCATTACTCTCTTTCCCATGCGAAAGTTTCGACGAAGGCTTCTATTATACCCTCTCGCATGGTCCTGCCCCCCTTTATATGAGATCCCAATCGTCTCGGGGCCTAGTCCGCTGTCAATATTCGCGGGCTTTTGCCTATCTTGGTATGTGTATCCGACTATTTTTGGTACTGTAAGATTTTCTCTCTTAGGGCTTATTTCCCCATTGTTGATGGAACAATACTTTTCTAGCTGTGCTAATAAGTACCTTTCATACTCTGTACCAGAGCTTGATGTGGTATCATTGCCCTTCTTCTTTACTTCGTTCGGAGCTGTTTTATACAAATCTACTTTATCCCATTTGTTTGGGCAGTGAGAGGTTTGAGTTTTTTCTACTTCATCCTCATTGGAGTTTTCATTTTCTGACAGCCAATCTTTCATTACTTTATTTACTTTATACTTTACTTTAGGACGGCCTTGTCTATTTAGACTTTGTATTGGTCTTGTGCGCTGTCTGACTCTCTCAAAATGACTATTATTTCTCCATCTATATCTTCTTCTAGAAGCATTATTTTGCTCCCTATATTGCCATTGTCTTTTTTCAGGGCTTGCATTGTTATTTCTGCTCCTATTTCTCCTGCTAAACAACTGTTCTAAACGGTTTCTGCCTCTATGGCTTTATGTATCATAACTCCGATATGTCTTCGGATATTCTTCGTCCGAACATTCATACAGATGTTCATTCTCTCTTTGTTTACTTTCTCCATTTTTAGCATTCGCTATTTCATGAAGTTTAACTACGGCTCCTGACGTTTTAAATGTGTTTTTGGCCCGATTATCAGTTTGTTCTTTGATTGTTAGTTGGATCATATTCTCTCCTATGACCATTTTATAATTTTTCCCAATGATCTCATCTTTCTCTTTCTTTTTCTCTTTATCTCCCTTTTCTTCTCTTAATTTTCCCTTAATTTATATAACCAATGAATTTTTCTCCCCTTCTTTCATGCATTTTATTTTCCTATATTCTTCATTCCATTTTTGGAGTTGTTCATTCATTTTATTTATATTACAATCATCTACATTCCAACTCGGTTTACTACTTTCCTCTTTTTCTTCAGCCATATTTCCTAACACCTTGCTCTCTTGGCACTAAAATATGTAAACTGGGTGATGTATGTGTGTCTTCGCGAGTGCTTTTAATCACTAATGTTTTTAGGGGTGCTTAGCGGTACTTTGTGTGGTCCTATGACATCTACACTACTACTACTACTACTACTACTACTACTACTAAGCCTTCTGCTACTTGACTACAAGTGGCTTCTTACTACTAAAATACCTTACTTAGCATTCACTTCTTGAATTCTATATCACACTATAACTATATAAAACTACCCGTAAAATTACGGTCTTCTAGACACCTATATATATATATATATATATATATATATATATATATATATATATATATATATATATATATATATATATATATATATATATATATATATATACATATATATATTATATGTATATATATATATATCTTATATATATATATATATATAATATATATATATATATAATATATATATATATATATATATATATATATAATAATAATAATAATAATAATAATAATAATATAATAATATATATATACATATGTGCTATTATATATATAACATATATATGTATGTATATAATAATATACATATATATATTATGTATATATATATCTAACTATATATAACAAATACATATATATATATATATATATATATATAACATAAATAGATATATATTATATATCTAATTTATATATATATATATATATATATATATATATATATATATATATATATATATATATATATATATATATATATATATATATATATATATATATATATATCTCACCAAATGAAATATATTATTTATTTAAACTCTTAACATATATGTTAAATATTAAAACTATTTATATTATGTAATCATCAATCACCTTTATTCGTTAAATATTGAAGTAAGATGGAAATTAATATGTGGGCAAGCAAAAATAGTTTCAACGGATTTTTGATATATGATGCAAATGAATTTGACACTTATTGTAAAGAGCTACAAAGACTAAAATAAAAATCAAAACAAACACGCTTTCTTCATTTTTGGTGAAAATGAAGATCGGAATGAAAATAAAAAGAAGTTCTTTTTATTTTACTAGATTTAATTGAATATGAATTTTTTCCACCTGCTCAACATAATCATACACACAAATGTGTTATTATTTTTAATTGCGAGGTGTATTTCTATATATATATATATATATATATATATATATATATATATATATATATATATATATATATATATATATATATATATATATATATATATATATATATATATATATATATATATATATATATATATATATATATATATATATTTTTTTTTTTTTTTTTTTCTATATATTTTTATAAATATATATTAACTACTATTATTTGCTTCGAAAGTTTGCCTTTAAAAGCGTAATGTTCTTTACAATATATCAAATGCCGGATGTGAAAAATTGATAATAATGTCCAATTTTGTACACAGGATGTTACGATATGATTCTTACTTTTGTGTTTTAGCGCTTATAGAGAGAAATTTTATAATAATATTTTATGTGAATGATGTGGTTGCATAAGAAAAATTAATCTTTATTGTATTAGAAATTAGTTTTTGCCAAGATGAAAATTAATTTTTACTGAGATGAAAAATGTGAAAAATTTAAAAATTTTCTATGTATATTTTCCTTTATATTTTATTATATTTTTGCTAAATATATAGCTTGTGGTGAAATTTTACGCGAAATTTAAGAGTTTTATAATAAAAATGGTTTCTTTTATTAAATTATTTTTATGGAGAGAGAAAAATATTGTAAATTTTTTTTTTTTTTTTTTGTTTTTTTGTTTTATGTTTATAAAGAAGCATATGTGCCTATTTTAATTTCGTGTTGTAACTAATTTTGGCTTAAGAGGATTATTTGAAAATTTGAATATTATTTTGTCGGAAATGGAAGAAAAATTTTGCGTGTAATCTTTTCATGATACATGCACAAGGTATTTATATCGTTCTAATTATATATATATATCATACTCCATATATATATATATATATATATTTATATATACATATATATATATATATATATATATATATATACTTTCATTTTCTCTCTCTCTCTCTCATATATATATATATATATATATATATATATATATATATATATATATATATATATATATATATATATATATATATATATATATATATATAAATTGGCAAATTTGACTTGACCACTAACGGGTCTGATACAAGTACGGGATTTATCAAAGAGAATAGATACAAACAAAACACTAACCTTTTGATCCTTCCTGCTACGATTCCCTGGTACTTCCGTGTCCTAGTATGAAATTATGAAGTTCTTCCCTCTGGGTTTCTTGAGTTTCTGTTTCTATGTTTCTATTTTTCCTTATTTGCAGGTGCTGGGTCGAGCTTGTCGGATCGCAGTATGATGAATGGCCTTTCAAAATTAACGAAAAAAAAATTTCTGAATTGGGAGACTTCGTAGTTTTTTGTCCTAAAAAATTTTTGCATAGGTTGTTTTGAAGCTTTCTTGAAGCATTCTTTTTAAGTTTTTAATTTTTGTATTTTTGTTCCTGGAGTTCTACTATTTTAATTGAGACATTTGTCGAACTAGTTCCTTCTTCCGGATGTACTTTAGACCTCGTGGAGCGAGATTAGTCCCTATGGATCGAGCGCCAACTGAAAAAATATCCTTTTGGCCGTGTTCTGGAGAGTATTTCGCTGTATGATTTATCAGCTTTCCTCTATTGAGCTTTTCACTCGCTGTTGTAACTCTCTTTAACTAAGTTGATTGTTGTTTCGACGAGAAGGCGTTTTTTATAGTATTGTGGATGTTTTAGATCCGAAATGTTGGGTTCAAAACTGTAACAGTTTTCGGCCTTAGATATTTTGTAAATCAGTAATAAAATTGAACGTCAACTTCTCGTTCAATTCCTAGCTTGAGAATAACTCCTCGTCATACCAAGGTGATTATAAACGATGGTATACAAAACAATAAATTTATTCTTATGGATTAGTATTCATATTTTATTCATTAAGGTCTAGTTCATTAATGTTGAATATTTAAAAGTTAATAATTGAAATTGAAATTTGAAAACTATCAATTGAGATTTAAAACAAATGAAACATTAAAACCTAAACTTAAAAACCCAGAGGTATTATTAAGAACCTCTTCTTGTAAAAATTAACTAAATATATTAACAAAGTTCATTAAGAAGTTCATTAAAAACTTCATATACATATGTTCATAATCACATGTGACAACATAAACATTCATCTACGAATACATGACTGAATATGTAACAGATGTAGTTATAACCATATATATATATACATATATTCAAACAACCATATATATATATACATATATTCAAACAACCATATATATATATATATATATATATATATATATATATATATATATATATATATATATACTTATATATATATATATATATATATATATATAAGTGAAAATATATATATATATATATATATATATATATATATATATATATAAACAAATATATATATATATATATATATATATATATATATATATATATATATATATATATATATATATATATATATATATATATATATATATATATATATATATATATATATATATATATATATATATATATATATATATATAGTAATTATTATATGTATATGCCTTTTTTAAGTTGCCTTTCGCGTGTGGGTATTATATACACATGTATGTGCGTCATATGTATATGCAAGTATGTTACCAGCATAGTCACATGATTCACATACCTGGGTATTTATTTAAATTAAATTATCCGTTCTAATCGACCTACTAATATGTATAAATAAATATCCGCTCGCTAGTGACGTGATAATGACGTTGCTCGTCCTGTCTAGACAAACATTACAATTATTATTATTATTATTATTATTATTATTATTATTATTATTATTATTATTATTATTATTATTATTATTATTATTATTATTATTATTATTATTATTATTATTATTATTATTATTATTATTAATGTATTATTCTTTTTTTTATAATATTTTGAGCTTAACTCTTTAAATTTAATGAAATTTGATTCTATTTTTAAAGAAACATTTAAAATATTAAATTATTTAAATTAAGAAGTTTTAAATTGAATGAAAAATAATTTTAAAAATATTTAATAAAAAACAATAAAATTTAATGAATTTATACAAACTGGAGTGAGTGGATTTGATTGCAAACAATAAAATAAAATTAGTTCGGGAACAATTAATATCTGATATATAAATAATAATAATAATAAAAATTTAAGTAAATTTAATAAATTTTAGTTTAGAATTTTAATTAAAAATTTTAATTTAATTTTAATTTTTAATTTAAATTTAATTAAAGATTTAATGATTCTATTTACGTATTCGGTTCTTTATGAGTTAGACGAATGAAAGTTACGTATTATAATTAAAATTAGATTAAAAAGTTAAAATAATTAAAAAAAAAGATTTAAAAAATACGCCGATTTTGAATAATCTCGCATAAAGTACTATAGTATAATATTTACGATATTATCGTGTAATTTTTTTCCGCGTTTATAATTTATGTCCCTTTAAATTCCTATGCGCGTATTTCCTTTTGTATATAGGCTGAGATCGGAATGATTTCTAAATGGGCTTGTTCCCCCTTATATATGCCTAAGATTTCTATTATCGGGTTTTCATCGGAAACCCATCTATTGAGGGATATTAAAAAGGAAATTTATGTGAAATTAGGTTTTGCAAAATTAAAATTAAATTATCAATCAAGTTGTAATATAATTTTTCTTTTGCAAGGAACTCTGCATTTTGTGAAATATTAAGAAATAAATGAGATTAGAAATGAAATGGATTTTCCACATTGGGAAATATCCATATAATTCAATGATAAATACATTTTGTATTCCTTATTACGACAATTTAATTTCTTAATATCTGTTATTGAAATAAATATCAATTTTCTAAAGTGAGCAATCTAACTTTTCAGATGCGGCATGTGTTTTAAACTATGTTAATTTATTAAAAAGTATTAAATGAAAAAATTAAAAATGTTAAAAATTAAAGTGCAAATATGTATTATCAATTCATTAGTTGTATCGGAATGTACCGGATCGTGGCTTCTGGAATGTACCGGATCTCCTTGGTTAATGGCTAAGTTCTGGAATGTACCATAACGTGTCGGCTCGAGTCACTTAGTAGCTTGTTTGGAACGTGACTGAGGACGGAAATATTCTTAAGATCTTCCTTCTCCGTCTATTTTCCAAGCCTTTGGTTTCGAATGTATCCTTCTATCCTCCTTGATTTATCCCAATTGCAATATCTTGTACCTTGAAAAGAAATATCAGCAGCAGTATTGGGTCTCAAAAGGATGGAAAGATTTACATGTGTTATTTATATGGTAGAATGTAAGATAGAATCAAGTTGTGTAAAAGGAAATATTAAAGAAAAATTTAGTAAAATTTTCAAACAGTATGTGTTGTAGAAGTTATTGTGCTTGATAGAAACATTGTATTATAATGTCTTGTAAGCATTATATTGTAAGGTGTTGTAAACATTGTATTGTACTGTGACTGTTGAATGTTGTAAACAGTGCTTGATTACAGTTTTATTAAGTATTATTTACAGCATTTGAATGTTGTGAATAAGATTAAGTGTTCGATTGTTAATATTAATGTCTGAAATAATATTTGAATGCTATTGACTATCAACAAGAATGTTATATGTTATTACATGTTAATAGTTGTAAATTATTAAAGATTAAATATTATTATTTACTTCAAACTCAATTAATTAGATATTGAAATATTAAAAATAAAAAATTTCTTAAGATAAAAACATTTAAATTCTTCGGTGAATTTTACCCTATTTGATTTACTACAAATTTATATCATTCATTCTCACGACGTAAATGCGTGCCTACTGAAAAAATAGAATGAAAAAAAATATATCGACACAAAAAATAAAAATATTAATAGTAAATTATTAATTAGTTGCAGGGACTATGAAAATTACTAAGTTCTCATGAACAGGGACACTATTAAAAATTTAAACTAAAATTATTTGAGAATAATTTGGTAATTAAGTTTATGAGAAAATTCTCAGATTATTAAAAATCGTTACCATGATTAAATAAAAATCATAAAAATTTGATAAGAGTTATTAAAAATTATTAGATAAAAAAAATATAAATTATATTTATTACTTATTTTACGCTATGA
>JABUQX010141211.1:0-35000 GCA_015478945.1 Trachelipus rathkii
GTTGTACTTCGTTCAGTTAAGATTTAGTGTTTAACCGTTTCGCGTTTATCGTGAAACTTTCGCGTTTTTCGTGCGCCGCTTCATAGAGTCAAAACATTCAATTCAGTACAACGAAATCACAAATTATTGCATTACAAATCGCTGTCTACATGATTGTCTTCTGTGTGCAAAATGTGGACAATCACGTTGAAGGCTCAACAATAGTCTCTGTCATCATGTGTGTATCCCATCTTCCTTGGTATCTTTCTTCCATCACCTTGATATCTTGATGAAACCTCTCCCCTTGTTCCTCACTATAACATCATAGATTATCCGGAAACCGATCTAAGTGACTATGTAAAAAGTTAAATAGAATAGCTATGATAAATTAAATTATTTTCGAAGTCTGAAAGCATTTTCTGTACAGGTTCTACATAGTTGGCAGATTATGGTTGCCCAAAGTTCCTGAACAGCAAGACAAAGCTTTTTCAGGCAATTCGCTGTTATCAGTCATGAACTTTATGAAATTGTCATCCTTGATGATTTGGCGGAATTTGAGGGGCGCTAAAGATTCCAGCTTTGAGGTTCTCCATACTCAACCATGGAAAAAATCTCCAAATATATTTGAAACATTCACCATCTTTGACTAGGGCCCTCGCTTCATCAGTCCTAGTTTGATGTGAAGTGGTGGGAGAATAATTTTTCCCCTGTCAACCAGTGGTTCGTTAATGATATTTGATGCACCTACAGTCATATTTTCCTAGCAGGCCATACAACTTTTTCCCAGTGGTCTTCTTTAGCCCTACTATCCCACAAGCATGTGAAACAAAGGGTACTTAGTATATCCGCTTTGCTGCCCAAGTAAAGGTGTTGACCATCTTCAAATCAGCGCATATAGACCACTAGTGTTCATTTTAACTAATCTGGCTTCTGCAAGATCCATTTCTTATATTTTCATATTCCTCTTTCGGTTTTGTTGGTGACCTATTGGAATCGATGCATAACTATTGCCATTGTACAATAAAACACACTTCAAACTTCTCGTTGAACTATCCACAAACAATCGCCAATCTTCTGGTCGGTATTTAGATAACCCATTTGGAGTAGGAGTTCAGGGATGTTCCTACAGTATACTAGGTCTTCTTCTTTAAATAAAATATGTAAGGTTTCACACTCTCTTGTCCGAAAAAAAGTTATTTTTACATTCGGCCTTGAGACAGCTCTTTCACTTAGTCTAGATTCTAAAAGCTCCAGAATCTTGCTTGGAGAGACTTAACTCGTACTAAATCATTGATCTCTTCCCTGGGAGAACTGTTGCTGTGTAGATGTACTTTCTTCATATTCACTACCACTATCTCTGCACGTGCACACCAAATCCTGGATATTTTCTTCATCAGACAATGCTAGGTCTGGGAGTGTAGGGAACACTGGGATGGGGACATCGTCGGAGTGTGGTACAGGTAGGAACAGACCGGGGCCCTGGCCCCGGCCAGCCCCGGCCATTCAGGAAAAACCGGGGTTTCTACCGGGGTTAACTGAAAATTTTTAAATAATAGAGGGTTAAAATCAAACAAAAATAAAAAAAAATACATTTTAATTCCATTACTCCTTTGTTATAAATTGAGTGCAAAATATATAAACATACCTAAATATAATCCAATTTTTGGTATTTACTATGATTTCAAATTAACAGGGGTGGTATATTTTTGATTTCATTGCAAAAAATATTCAAAATTTGATATATCACAATTCGGAAAGGGAAATAAATATAATTGTTAAAATATTAATGTATTTATTTATTTAAAAGTAAATATCTTCAGAAAATCAAATATTTTTCAAAATCCTTTTTCAAAATTTTTTTATTTAGTGAATTTATATATATAACTTATATATATATATATATATATATATATATATATATATATATCTTGGTCTGCATAAATATCGACATATATCCTTTCTTTAACTAAAGCATTTCCGACTCTATCTTTGAAGGGATATATATATAACAACATATATATATATATATATATCTATATATATATATATATATATATATATATATATATCTACTATATATATATATACTTATAAATCTTCTATGATATTAAACATATGTCATATGTATCTTCTATGTAGCCAGCAGTAGCCAGTGAAACCAGTATATACCTACATACTATCCTTACAGCTGTGTAACCAACCCTTATGTATGCATACTCGCTTAACAATAATAGTAATATATATATGTAGTAGCAACATAACAATAATATAACAACCAGCTTGTATGCCAGCAGTAGCCAACGCCCAGCAACGCCTTCGCTCTTTGCTCTAATATACAACAACAACCCATATGTAGCCAACTTGTTTGCCAGCCAGCCAGCCAGCAGCCAGCTGGCAGCCAGCAGCGCTGGCTGCTCTCTATATATATATATATATATATATATATATATATATATATATATATATATATATATACTTTAGAGAAAAGTTTATTTTTGGTGTTATGCTTTACTGTCACTTCATTTATTACTAAATGTACACAAAGTAAAAAACGTTGTTAAAGACACTTTTTTTAATGAAATAAATTTTAAAAAGGAAAGCTAATTTTCATCCCGACACGCGAGACCTCTTCAGGCTAAGGAACAGGATTTCTTTCTTGATCTTCATCAGTACAAGTGTGTTTCAGCTGGTCTGCTATTTTCTTCATGGTGTTGTTTGAAATATTTTGATGTTTTCAGATATTCATTTTGTATAAAATCTATCTTAACTTCACTGGGATGCTTATTGTAGTTGTTACTATTATAATGCAAAAAGATTCCATGATTTTGCGATGATTCGTGTGATTGATATTTGATCATCTTTATATTGTTGATGTTGATAGAGTGGCCTGTGTTACGCCTGTGACTTGTTAAAATGCTGTCCGTGTGCAGGTCATCTGTATGTTGATTTTTCTTCTTTGCAAATCTATGGTTTCACCTATATATGTTTTTACTTATTGCAAGTATTGCAGGGGTGATATATACAGCTTTGAGGGAATTTTCTTTTCGTTTTGGGGTTTTAGGAAATGTTTTTAAGAGTGAAATGTTATTTGATGGGAATAGGAGTATTTTTAGTATGTTTTGTTTTTAACAGATTACAAATGGTTCGGTGAGGGAATTGGTAAAGGAGGTGTTGCTATTTTCTAGGAAGGTGCTGTGGTTTACTGTTAAATGATGAAAAACTCAGGATAGTAAAGTGATTTTAAGTATTGTGGATATTTAGTTTCTTGTGCTAGAAGAGGAGGAGACGAAAGGCACGGAGAAATGTAGATGACAGAACAGCTAATTTTTGTGTTTGGTGAATGGTAGATAGCCAATATATATGGTTTTAGATTGCGAATGTTGGTTTTTCACAATATATAGTAAGTATACAGTGATTGTTATTCAAATAAACCAGGGTTGGGTATCGGGGAAGGGGGTAGAGTTGTTGGAGAACATTTCAATCATTGTACTAAGAACTGAAGGATGAATAGAGTTCATATAGTTTAGGACATCATTAGGGTTGGTATTGTGAGGGAGGGAAACAAAAATGTCATCTACATATCATAATCCATAAGCTATTGTTTAATAAGGGGATGGGGTAAAATATGATGATAAAGTTCTGTTGGTTCATAAATATATATTATTATTTGTGGATAGCTCAGAGACATGTTAAGATTGATACCAGGTAAAAGTTATTGTTTGTAATATTTTTGTTGCAAATAAATTAATGAGAGATTAATGAGCTGTTTTAATATATGAAACGGGAAGGCCAACTTCCCTCAGACCCTATTGATGTCTACTACGCCTATAAATATATTCTGTTTATTCGCTAAGTTCGGTATACGATTGAAATGCCTTCCAACAACTCTGTCACCTTCTCGATACCTTAATCACATGGAATATAGTATAGTTTTGTATATAAAATAACATTCGTTCAGATATATACAATGGCTAGTGAATCATTACAAACCTAAAGTGAACTTTCGTTCTGTCAATCTCTGTTCTCCGTGCCTTTGTATATGCTCTCACCTGTTTTATTAGCGCGAAACTAAATACATCATGCACCAATCACTTTACTTTCCTGAAAGTTTTTCATCTGCATTCAATAAAGCAAAAAGGATGCTATGGCACCTTTCACGAAAATAACGGCACTCCACGCCAATATCAATTGCTGCATTATATTCGTTAAAAGGTAGAAAATATTACTAAAGACACCCTCATTCCGTCAAATAACATCACCTTAGTTGTGCATTCTCAAACCCCCAAACAGAAGAAAATCTCCCCCAAGGCATTATCACCAACATCACATCCCCTGTACTTGCAATAATATGAAGAACATATAAATTGGAAACCCATAGATTTACAAAGAAAAGAAAAAATCAAGCCTGGGATTTGACTGCATGCACAAGGACGGCATAAATTCAGCTTTAACAGGTCATAGGCGTAACACGAGGCCACTCTATCCGGGCTCTATCAATATCAACAATACAAAGATGATCAGAAATATCAATCCCACGAACCATCGCAAAATCATGGAACCCTTTTGCATTTATAATAGTAACAACTAAAATAAGCAGGGAATTAAGATAGATTTTATACACAATGAATATCTGAAAACATCAAAATATTCAACAACACCATGAGAAGAAAATAGCGAAGACCAGCTGAACACACGCGGTACTGATGAAGAGAGATCAAAAGAGAAAGAAATATGACAGACAAGCCTGGGAGGGTCCTTGTGTCAGGCGAAAAGATAGCTTTCCCCTTTTAGTTTATTTTATTAAAAAAGTGTCTTTAACAATGTTTTGAATTTGTGTACATTTAGTAATAAATGAAGTGACAGTAAAACCTGTTAATACTAAAAAATCAAGGAGAAGCTACTCTCCACAAGTAAATATATCACTACTACAAAGTGGTTCTTAAATATATATATATATATATATATATATATATATATATACTGCTATATATATATATATACTATATTCTTATATATATATATATATGATATATATATGTGTTATATATATATATATGTATATATATATATATATATATATATATATATATATATATATATATAATATATATATATATATATATATATATATATATATATATATAGTATAACCAATTTCAGTAGGATTCAACAGATGAAAATCTCTCCACCTTTGCTATATGTAACTTTTCTTTAATATATATATATATGTGTTGTTTATTGTTATAACTTTTAATATTAATTAATTTTGATTATAAAATATATATATATATATATATATATATAACATGATCGTAACATATATTAGCTGCTGCTATATAGCTCCCGTCTGTCAAACGCACACATATATATATACAAATATATATATATATAACCCAGCAGCATAACCATCAGCTAGCAATGTTTTATTAGCAGCAGCAGCCAGCAGCCAGCAACGCAGCCAGCTAGCCAGCCAGCCAGCCCGTGCATAGCTGCTAACAACCGTATATAGGAAACAACAACCAACAACAATGACGCCACTATGCTATATATATATATAGTATATATAGCATAGCCCAGCCTTAGCCAGCCCAGCCCAGCCAGCAGCCAGCAGCGCAGCCAGCAGCAGCCAGCCAGGCAGCCATGTCTCAGCTCCCAGCAGCAGCAGCAGCTGCCAGCCAGTAATATCATCAGCTGCTGCAGCCAGCCAGCAACAGCCAACATATATGTATATGTATGTAGTAATGGCATATGTATAATAATATATGTAGCCAGCCAGCTAGCCAGCAATGACGCCGACATATATATGATACTCTTTCTCATATATATATGTATATATCATAATATATATATATATATATATATATTCATTATATAACTGCCAATAACAACAGCAACATAGCCATAACCAGCAATAACTGCCAACCAACCAACGCCAGCAACCACTTATATATATGATCTGACGGTCGTCGAGAAGATGGACGGATTGAAAACAGAGGTAGAAATAAAGAGAAGGGCTTGAGTACACTGGAGAAAGAAGAAATGTGAAGACTGAAGGCTGAACTTCTAAATGGAGTGTCTAAATGGCTTTCAAGGCAGTCTGGAATGAGAAAGAGTTTAAGGGAATGAGGATCTCTTAAATATTCTGTAAAGCAAGGATTTTGACCCATAAATTTAATGAATACGTTTTTAAATTTTATAGAAGAAAGAATAATATTTTTATATTTTTGGACAAAATTCAATGGAGGAGTTGCAAAATTTTCGACAAGATTCTTTTCATATATTTTAATAATAGATATAAATTTTCAATTAATGTGAAAATATAAATGTATACGCAATATTTCGGAATTTAGTTCTTTTGGATTATCTATTTTAAAAATTGAACTTGGATTGTTTACCGTGATTGTAATATTAATACACAAAATTGCTAAGAATTATTCGACCAGATGAGTTTGGATAAGCGACACATTATGGATCATATGAAGGAACCTCTTCGCTTGGCTATTAAGGGCAGGGAACCCCTAGCTTCAATTTTAATAATAGCTTATATACGAAGTATATATAGGGCGACAGGGCTGGCAACCCGGCCTTTTACTTTTTTTTGCTTGTATTGCTCTTGGACCAGCGTTGGAATCTTATGCGCCTAGAAGCACGATTTTTCTGGAGGGCTCTGGGAGGAGAACGAGTTTCGAGGCAACATGGGAAGAAGATACTAGCTCCATTGAAAGGGGTGAAACCCTACCGGAGTGTATAACTCAGAATAGCATCAGAAACCATCGCGCCGAGAAATAGTTTCTCAGGGTTCTCTAGGATCAAGAGTTTCAGGGCCAGAAGGAAGAAGATGCTGGTCAACTGACAGGGCGAAAGCCTACCTGGGGGGATGGTAAATATATAAATAAGTATATATATATATATATATATATATATATATAACTATAGCAACAACAACAACTATATATATATATATATATATATATATAAATATATATATATAACCTTAGATTCTCTCTCTTATATTAGTATTAATTCAGTGTTTCTCTATCGCTATGGTGTCCAACCTTTATAATCATTGAGCAAGGTGGGATTTCGTTTTTGGCGAGCCACATAATACGACGACTTTTTAAAAAATAAATAAATCAGCAACAATAGGCCAAAGAAAACAATATTGTTACAATACTACTGTTTATTACTACTAATAATCAATAACAAATGAAATACAATACAGGATAAACAAAACTTAGTAATAATCAATGTGAAGACTGACATTGCATGTCTTCGGCTAGTTTATTGTACTCTGGTACATAAGGTGTTATAGCAAGAGTCATGCAATCATTCAGATGTTCATTTGTTATTCTGGATCTGAACTTTGATTTTAAAAATTTCATTGTAGAAAAACCACTTTCACAAAGGTAAGTTGATCCAAAGCAGGAGTTTAACCTTTGAAAAGTTTCCTTTAGAAGTGGATATTTTCTCTCATCCACAAGTGTCCAAAAATCAGTTTGTGATACTCTTGTTTTTAATTGTAGGTCAGATTGAAAATCAATTATTTCCGTTTTTAAAATACTGACTTTTTTATTTAACATACTTGCAATCTTTTGCGATATTTTAGAATTATTAATAACAACAAATGGATTTAAAATAAATGAAACAATTGGATGAATTTTACGAAAATCAGAAAATCTAATTTCAAAATTGTTTTTAAGTTCAGCAAGATTTTCAGAATATTTATCTGATTCAATTTCCTTATATTTATGAATATAGTTCTCTAAATTAGAAAATGGCTCAAGTTACATACTTTAATTTGGGAAATCTACAAATTTAATTTTGATTGAAATGTATTTACACTTCCAATTAATTCAAAAAGAGTTCTTTGTTTCCCTTGAAGTTCAAGATTGAGTTTATTAATTTTGATTGTTATAACTGTGAGAAAAGATAAATCTGACAATCAGCCATGATCGTTAAGTTCTTCATAAGTTTCGTTTCTGGATTCTACAAATAGTTTTATCTCTGGAAGAAGCTCCACAAATCGTTGGCCAGTACTTTTGCTACTAGTAACCATCTAACTGGGAGTGTTCTTTCGTGTAAGTTCCATACTCATCGGTTATCTAATAGTTGTTTGAATAATCTGCTATGCCTAAAGTGAATCTGAAATTTCGAATATGGACCAGTTAGAACTTAACTTTCATGACATGTTCACATAATGCAGCCACCTGCTTAACTATTTATTCTGTGTATATATATATGTATATATAATAATATATATATATATATATATATATATATAATATGTATATATATATATATATATAATAATATATAACTATATATATATATAATATATATATGTAATATGTATATATATATTATAATAATAATATAATAATAATAATAATAATAATAATAATAATATAACCAATATCTAATATGGGTAAATGTGGATCTAATGCGGGTTGTGTGGGTGTGATTTTTAAATTTAATAACACACGGTGAATCTGCTGAATGCGCGGGCCTGAGCAACGATAAAACGGGCTAGAATTATGTTGCCGCGAGCTACGGGTTAGGCACCGCTGTTCTGAAAATCAATTAAATATGTGTGTTCTATTTCTTTCTTTAATATTTATTTAATTGAATTATTATTATAGTATCATTCCTTTATAATTCAAGTCTGAAGTATGGTGAAATTATGTTAATTCTAGTTAATCCTAAATTCATATGAACTTTCAGTGTTTGACTTATTATTTTCACAATTTTAGCTAACCAGCCCCGACCCCTGACCCGGCCGGCTTAAGATTCCCGCTGGTCGGTCCCAAGTACAGGTCTGCCAACTGCTGATTCAAATCCGGATACTCAAATTTACATTCATTTCTTGTAACGATTGATACCTTTCACCAAACAAAAATAACGGTCACTGTGGTGATTCTTTGGCTCCCACTATACCACCACGCCACACCAAATTTTAGAAGCCTGTATCTTCGTCCATTTTCCACTGACGTAGATTTTCGACACATGTTTTACAGATTATGGGGAGCCCCAGACTTATCTTGGTCTCCGACTTTTTCATTTAAAAATATACTATTGATATTCTTGCTTCACAAATTTAGTAATATTTCTTCTTTGGTTCTCCACAATATTCACCACAGATGTAGCAGATACCGTTGAGATTAGCATTCGTGAGGTACTCATAGTGTTCTGAAAATAGAAAGAAAATATATATAGTAGTAAACGAAAAAAATAAAACATTTGTATTACTGTAGTAATAAACAATGACGAAGGTATAAGGGTAAATCTGGAACACCCTGTATCTCAAGAACTAGAGCCAATCTGGGAAAACGGATGTCATATTCATTCTGAAATGCAACACACCGATATATATAAATTCGATAAAAAAAAAATTTTTTTTGTTGGCCAGTGAATTATCAACGCCCTCATATGTGCATTCTTCAAGTGCTTCACAGAGAGTTGGAAACATATGCAATTTCTTTTTTTTGATGTTCGTATACCAAAGATTTAATTTCATTTTAAAGGATTCTATTTTTTTAAATGAATGGGTAATGAATGAACCAGTTCCCTGAAGTGATACGTTAACATTATTGAGGTGTTCAAAGATATCAACAAGATAGGCCAATTTAAGCAAATTCTCACTTTTTGTAAAGAGAAACTCAAATTCACTTATTTTATGAGAAAGGAAAAATATTTCAAGCTCGCTTTTCAATTCAAATACTCTTCTTAAAACTTTACCTCTTGAAAGCCATCTGATTTCAGTATAAAATAAAAGCGAATCATACTGTGACCCTAATTCCTCACACAACATCTTAAAAAGTCGAGTATTTAGTGGTCTGGATTTTATAAAATTTACAGCTCTAATAACTTGCTGCAATAATGATTTTAAGAACAAAGGCAAAGTTTTTGTTGCTAACACTTGTCGATATATCATGCAATGAGTTGCAGTAACTTGTCGCGAAGCTTGTTTAACCTTTGAAACCAAACCTGAGTTACATCCAAGCATGACAGGAGCGCCGTCTGTGCTAACCCCACATTAATATTTCCAAACTAGCGAATGATCCTTAAAAAAAATTATTTACTAAATCAAAAATGTCCTCCCCTGTGGTGGTTGTTTCTAATTGTTTGCAAAACAAAACTTCGTCTTTAATCGTGTCCTCTTTGATGTAACGAACAAAAAGAAGTTGGGCAAAACCTTTTACATCTATTGTCTCATTAAGCTGGATGCTAAACAGCCGATAAGGGTTTAATTTAATTTCTTCGATGACTTGAGTTAAAATGTCATCAGACATATCAGTAATTCTGCGCCTTATGGTATCATTAGATAAGGATATATGTTCTATCTTTTTAACTGCATCTGCCCCTAACATGAGCCTAATAATATCTTTGGTGCAAGTAAAAATTAAGTTTTCAGCAATTGTGTACGGCTTTTTGGTTTTTACTATTTTCAGAGCGACAATGTATGAAGCTTCTGTTGATGCGTAGTTTCTACATTGATAAGACCCACTTAGATCAAACCTTGATCCTTTAACGTTTTCAGCTTTTTTCCTAAAAAAATCAATATTTTCCTTCTTTAAATTATTATGTTTCGTGGTTAGATATCTGCCTTTCTAGTTTATTAGGTTTCATTGACTCATTTGAAAGAGTTTCCATGCATATGACACACTGAGGTCTTTCAACCCCAGCAATATCAGTAGAAGTAAAACCAAACTTTAAATATTCTTCACTATATTTTCTTTTTGCTACGCTCATTTTCAAAATAAGGGTTATAATGATTCAAATAATAAATATTTCGGTTATTAAACTTGAATTCACTGGCACGTGATACTGATAACAGAAAAATCTGCACTGACAAACCTCGAAGGATCCAGAGCATGGTTTCCTTTTCTTGTAGGCTGGATGCGTGCAACTTCCAACACTGAGGAAAGTGTTAGTATTGGGGCGACCGAGAAGCCAGTTTGGAACGAGGAGGGGCCATTTGGACCACTCCCTCAATATTCAGGAGGATGCCGTCCCAGGAGACCACCTACCTTCCTAGGCGTTATTAAATTTCAGGAACCCCCATGCGCGATCAAATGTATACAGACAAGGCATACTTAGGGCACCTGAGAGAAAAAGAAGGAGGAGGAGGAGTGCTAGAATCGTCTAGGGTTGAGTTAGAGAGGAAAATAGGAGGCCAGAAAGAAATTGTCCTTTTCAGTTGGAGAATTAGCAACGCCCAACCATCGAGATCAATAAGAGGGGAAGGAAAGGCAAAAGGTGTTTACAGAGTTGTTGTAGAGATGTTTTGGTAGAGGGCCTTGGGACGATCAGTAGGGAGAACAGAAAAGAAGTTAGTACACTCGTTTGATGAAAGCCGAAAGCTTTGCTCGTCGAGAAGAATATCCCTGCAACGATTTCTGTCTGAATGAAAATTAAGGGATAGGAGAACAATTTCCTCAGTGCTGTGCAGCCTGAGACTAGCCAGAACAAGCTGATGGAACCATAGTTGAGGGAGGAAAAGATTTAGTCCAGGAAGGAACGAACTTTGCTCATCCCGGTAGATCAACGATTTTGCCCAACTACTGCTATCGGCCGGTTAAAAAGCGTCTTAGAGAGGCATAAAGAGGAACAGTCATTCACAAAGTGCAAGATTGAAAGCACGTAGAAGCAACGCAAGGCTCCCAATTAGCTTGGAATCTAAGGGGTGCCAGAAGCAGCATGGGGGCGGGATGGAGCTTTGTTAGCAGGAAGAAAGGATTAAAATGAGGATATAAGTTGGATCCAGTTTATCAGTCAAGCAGAACTACAGAGATTGGTGCATTTATAGAAAAAGAACTAGTGGTGAAACATAGGTCAAGTGTGTTCAAGGTGGTTGCGGGACGATCCGGAATCATTAATAGGTTCTTTAACGATGAGTTGCTCCACGAACCTTGCGTTGGGAATGCTAAATGATTCGGTTTCCTCACTACCTAAATCAGTATGAGAGGACCCCAACCATTCAGTATTTGTGTACATTGAAGTCCCAGCCAGAAGGAGACCCACTCTGTTTATTTACAGGATGAGAAAATATAACGGTCATTGAGGGGGGTTACATTGTAAGATATTCAAAGAAAAAGATTGAATGTGTTCTGTTGGAGAACAGTGACAGCAGGGCTTTCGGTGACCTGCAGTAGAAGGAAAAAGAAAAAGATTTTTAGCCACAGAATATCAGTTCGGGGAGATTCGAGATTCTCAGAGACGTGTTACAGGGTGTTTGTCTGCCCACATAACGCAACATATGTAATATATATCAGCAACCAACCTTAATATAGTATTATATAACATTTTATATACTCTTCTATGTAGCATATTTTCTTGTTATTATGCAACTTAACCATATATATATATTATCTATTTATAACTTAACGTATGTAATAATAATAGCCAACTGTAGCCTTAACAACAACTTTCTTATATTGCTGTGCTCTTTCAGCCCTTAGCCCAGCCCAGCCTTGCCTTGTAGCCAGCCATAACCAGCCTGCTGCTGCACCAACCTTTGCTGCTGCTGCCAACAGCAGCAGTAGCCCCTTGCACATCTTTGCTGTATAACATATATATATGCTCTATATATATATAACCTCTCATACCCCGTAAACCTACCAATAACATATATATATCAAAAGTACAACTGGTAGTTGAATATAAAGTTGAACTCTCCAGCATTAACTTTTGGAGACCATCTGATTCCTAGCCATTAAAATTCCTGGGTCATATTCATTTACATTCCTGTGTTGTACATTAGAGAAGATGTTAATTGGGTGTTCGGAGCTCTTAACCGGGGTGATTATCTCTTGCATGGTGAGTCATTTTCATTTTTCACCTTCAACTGAAGTTCAAAAAGTTAATTTAATTCTAATTATTCTGGTTGTGTTCATTGCTGAGATGTTGTCTCCTCAGTTAGGAAATTCCTCTGACATTTTAATTCTAAAAACTTTTGATACTTTTATTGTTATTTCATTTTAAAATCATACAAAATCTAACCTCCATGATACTAAGAGAATTTCTCTGTTGAACCTGTAACAATCTTTCTGGTACCCCTTCTTGAAAATCTTTCTAGCATTCTGAAAAGCATCTACACGGTCATCAATCCTTTTTTTTCCTCATCTTGCTTTTCAGACTGTTCCCTTGCCCATTGAAGTGGCGGTTTCTCTACTGTGGTTCCAGAAATTTGTTCTTCCGAACTTACACCCTGCCTTGGTAAAAAAAAATCGTTTCTATATATCAAATTTCTTTTCTGCAAGAAGAGTGCCGTCATTAAAGCTAGACCATATAGACCAAAGAATAAGGGGATTACTTACAACCTTTATATTATCGTTTTATTGATTTAATCTCTATTATATTCAAGGTATCGAATGTATCCTAAACTGGAAGATTTGGAAATTCTTGAAGTCTTCTAATCTTAACTCTGATCGACAATATATCTTCCGAAATGAGCTTCTTACTGAAGAGTTTTTTTTCTCTGACTCTTGGTAATCTGCTCTTCTTCATTTCGGGGATCCTTTTGTTATTGCGTTTAACATATCGAGAGCTTTTCATAGTGTCTGAGTCTGACACAAATATTTGGTTTCTAAACTTTACTCTTTACGTATTTATCATTATATCCTTAATCTTTTTAATTTTTTTCTCATTCGCTCAATATCTGCTGTTGTAGACGGCAACTTTTATCCTTAAAAGCAGTCAATCAGAACTTCCTTACTATATCGGATGGTTCAATTCATTCAGTTCCTCTTGAAATTGTGAATCTTAGGACTTTATGCCCAACATACTTTTTTTCTCTATTGAGCTTCTGCTTCAATCTACAAATATTATCGGTATTACTATTATAACTAGCAACAATTTTAATTTACTAAAATACAACTTTCACTTTTTTATAGTTATACCTAAAAACTTATTTTCTTTAAATTTTTTTTATAAATATTGAGTAACTAAATATATTTATATATTTATTTTATTTCCTTTTATGGTAAATAAAAGCAATACTGCATATAAAATTATAATATTGAAAATATTTTCAAAACATGCAATAGTTTTGATTCATTTATTTTTAAGAAAATAGTTTTAAATGAATTCAAATTCTATGAAATGCACAATTTTAGGAGAAAATTGTTGATAGCGTCGTTACTAACGGAAATGTGTTTCGGTGTCCAAAGTTTGGGTTTCAATTCAGTTGATAAATTCGCTTACAAAAGCATCACTAGAGGCATTAACATCTATGTGGATATTTAGCAATTCAAAGTCACTTAGTCATTCTTCCAACGTTGAATTTTTTGAGGAAATGCTTTTAGTCTGCATTAACTGAAAAAAGGTATTTCGAATGTCTCAAATTGTGGCGAGTGGCAAAAACGGTTTGAATTTGAAACATTTTCCTTCACTTCAGTGGTGAATTCATGGGGGGATCTGAGTGGCTCTTTCACGTCTGGATTCAAAAATGTTCTTTCCAGGGATTTGTGATTTTTTTTCACTATATATATTGTATATATATATATATATATATATTATAACAAATATTCTCTCTTAACCTCTCTCTCTCTCTCTATATATACTCCTCTCTCTCTCTCTCTCTCTCTCTCTCTCTATATATATGTATACAACAACTAACTTAACCTTAACCAACCTTATATATATATATATATATATAACATATATTCTCTCTCTATACTCTCATAAGACCAGCATCTTTATTATGGCCGTCATAGTGTATCTGTAAAAGCTATTAATGGTACAGCAAAGGCCCAGGAATACATTGCTGGAATCCTGGTCCAAAAGTATGCCCTGAAACTGAAAATAATAAAAAAAAAAAAAAAATTATGTCTCAAAAACTACAATAGATAACAGCGAAATGGAATACATTTTGGAATCCTGGTAAAATTCCACATAAGAAAATATAAAAAAATAAAAAAACGTTATTGTTAATAATTATGATAATATGATTAATTTGTAAAGAGATAACTATTATTGGTTTCTCGTTAGAATAAATAGACTTTCTATTAGAATTTTGCTTATACGGCACTGGAGGGAGCTCGAGCCGACGAGAACATAAGGGGGACGTTTTCCATACC
Organism: Trachelipus rathkii; assembly: GCA_015478945.1. Classification (NCBI taxonomy): domain Eukaryota; kingdom Metazoa; phylum Arthropoda; class Malacostraca; order Isopoda; family Trachelipodidae; genus Trachelipus; species Trachelipus rathkii. Next base: position 15,057 of record JABUQX010141211.1, read on the forward strand.
CCGTAAGAGAGGGGCGGAGGAACCCGCGACACCAGAGCGGGGGTTCCGGGGCCTCCGGAAGCATTAGTCCAGCCCGTAGTTCCCCAGGAGGCCGAAGACCCCGACTCCTACCCATCGGTGCGGTATACCCCCTGGGGTATTCTTTAGTAAAAAAAATTATTAAAAGGATCTATTTATATTTTTAACGAGAAACCAATAAAGGGTCTCTAAATGGGCCTTCTAATCATATTACTATAATTATTAACAATAATTTTTGTTTTTTATTGTTATGCATGGCAATATGGAGGCCCCTGGGATTCTCTGTTCATTCATGCAGCAGCCAGTAGAGTTTTTGAGGCTATATTCGGGGCTTTGGACAGAGACGCTGAATATTCCCTTCCGTTTTATAACCAGCAATAGTTTTTAGGTATATATTTGGCTTAATGTTTGTGACTTCCCTCTCAACTGTAACAACAACCAGCCAACCATGCTATTAGCTATCTGTATATGCTGTAACCAGCCAGCCCAGCCAGCCAACTTGTAGCCAGCAATAATAACCTTAGTAACCAATATTGCTTAACCAACCATGTATATGTATAATATATATGTATATATAATAATAACGCTTAACAACCAGCATAGTATATGCCAATAACCCATAGCCAATATGGCGCCAACAACAGCAGTATGCTGCTGTAGCTAACCCAACTGCTCGCCAATATGTTGTAAAGAAGGCCACATATGCTAAGTTTATAAAGGATTTATTTATAGGAATGTTTCCGTGGATGCGACTGTTCACTTCGTTCAGCCTATTAAATAATGACTAAATTACATTTAAATTAAAAAATATTACTCATTTTAAGAAATCTGTAAAATTTTGTTGAATAAACGTTAAAAAATAATAAAATGGGTGAAGTTACTTTATGAATTTTTCAAAAATATTCAGAAATATTTATCGTTTGATTATGGTATCAAAATCCGAAGTTTATTTAGTAAGTTATTCAAAAATAAGTCAATCCATAATCATCTCTAACTTTGTTGAAATTTTTTGTAGTTGTTAATATAAAAACTTTCTCCAAATTTTCTTTTCTAGGTGTTATTTATATTTATATTAATGATAGGGGCAGAGTTCTTAAGATTTATAGAGTGTCCAGTTGAGGTTCTGTGTTAGACCAAGGAAGAGTTCAATGAATCAGTTAGTTTGTAAATCATGAAGACATGATAAATCGGATTATATATGTTTAAAATCTGTAGTTTCTCCAATATAACAACACTATTACGTTGAGAGCAATCAATTTTGTAAATGCAAGCATGTTGGCCATTATCTGTGTTTTTGAAGGCAATGGGCGGATACTAATATAATTTTTACTAATGATTTTAATTTGGGTCGGAATGTATTTCATGGCTGTTGAAAATGGTTCGTAATGTGGAAGGACAAGAACATTCTTATTTTTAAACAAAGTATTAATAGAATTGTAGAAAGTTTTTTTTTGGCTTTGGAGAGTATTTTAGAAATAAATTGATTTGGGTGACCTAGTGCCAAAAACTGAGTATAAATAGTATTTAATTCATTGTTAAGGAATTCTGGACTGCAAATTTTTAAAGCTCTCAAAAAGAAAGAAAGATAAGCGCTTCTTTTGATGTTGATGCTATGATTTGAGAACCAATGAACATAATTGTTGATATTAGTAGGTTTTCTGAAAATTTTCAATTTAGGTTTCCCTGTATCTGTTTTTATTATAGTTAAATCTAGAAAATTAATCTGATTCTTTATTTTCTTCCTCAATCGTAAATTGGATGTCCTAAAGTTTATTATTGAGACGTTGTAGAATATTAAGAGGGCAGATGTGTGGGGACTTTCTTTTATAGTAACCTCTAAATACAGTTTGAGTGTGTGCATACATCAATATATATATATATATATATATATATATATATATATATATATATATATATATATAACTATTCTTCTTGCTGTAACCTAAGGTGGGTAAGCAATAATATATTATATATATATATATTATAATAACTTATATATAACCTTAATATACATATATAACCAGCCTTAGCCAACCATACCTCATATATATCTATCTCTTACTGCTCTCTTATGATATATCATATATATTATATTATATAAAAATATATATATATATATATATATTTTTGTGTATCTCTATATATATATATATTTCTAATAATATATATATATATATATATATATATATATATATATATAGTATTTGTAGCTAACAGCCTTGTAGCAATATTGTAGCCAGCAATATGTATAACCATATATGTATATCAGCCTTGTAATAGCAATAGCCAGCATATACATATTGTTATATATCTTTTAATATATATATATATATAACCTTGTATGTAGCAATAACATTTCTGTTAATATTAAGTTTCATTAGTCTCGTAACTTTGTTAACACATTATATATATATATATTTATATATATGTATAATAAATTTATATATATATATATATATATATATATATATATATATATATATATATATATATAATATATAAAGAAACGAATATAAATTTTTCTGTGGATAAGTTCGCAATTTAATTACCTTTTAGATTTGGGGTGATTGGGTGAAGTTCTTTCTCATAGTATTGGTCTTATAAATTCCACGATCAATAGTTTTAGTTATTTAAGAAGGGTTGATGTGAAACGTTTGAAAAACGATTATATACTCTATATATATATATACTCGACTCCCGAAATATAGATCTCTCTCTCTCTCTCTCTCACTCTCTCTGCTCTACATATATATATATATATATATATATATATATATATATATATATATGCTCTGCAAATATATGTATGATATACTCTATATATATTTTCATATTATATATATATCAATAACTTGTATATATATATATATGTATAGCAACCAACATTTTTCTTATATATTGTATATATATACATGACCGTCGCCACAGCTTCGAAGCTGGAGGACGTTTAAAGTTTATGGAGGCTTGTATATGTATGTAACCTTATGTATATATAACTATATATATATATATATATATATATATATATATATCATTTATTATATTAACCAACCAGCAATACATAGAATACATAACCAATAACAATAACAACCTTTCAATACTCTTACTATATTATATATATATATATATATATGTATAGCCAATAACAATATATATATATATATAGCAACAATAATAACAATAGCAACGTATATATAATAGCAATAGCCTTGCTATCGCTATACTTCTTTCAATAACAACATATATATATATATATATATATATATATATATATATATATATTTCATATAAGAAGACATATGAAACGTAGAACATTTTTAAGAATGATAAAATAGATTACAAAATTAAAATTATTTTAGCGATTAGAATATCCGTACAATATGCAATAATGGAAGAATTCAATGATATAGAGCGGTTGCAAATTTAGTATTATACCAATAACATAATTGAAAAAGCAAATCAACCAAGATAACTATTTGAATACTAAAATTTGAAAGCAATATTCAAACAAATTTTCTATCTATGCCATCTTAGCCAGCCGTTTAAGCTGTCGTCTTCCATAGTACTTCGTAGCTAAGTCTTGATCTCGCAGAGTACTGAAAGAGCGCTCTACTGTACTGGTGGTGCATGGCCGGGCGAGTAGTATCATCAAAGCCTTTTTCGTCGATGGAAATAAAGGATCTGTCTCCTTTAAGACTTGGAAGACAACAAGATCTCTTTGTTCTTCACTATTCAGTTTCTTGTCCTTAAATTTTGTAAAGTTCTGCTCTTTTTCTTTGTGCGGCTACAAGTGGATTTAAGGCATAAATGAGCTGTATTTTCCTTCAACTCATTGATTGTTCATGAGTAGCATGTGGAAAGGATGTAAATATCAATGCATAAGCAGGTGTATTTTCAGTAGAAAATCGTAATTCCTAAGAAAGGATTATAGAATCCAGATACAGAATTATTAAGGATATTCGCCAGAACTCTGTGGGATTTGTTGCTGGATGGTTGCTGCTGTGCTGCTGCCTACCAACAATACGTGGTATATTCAGATCAAGTCCCAGATGCTCGGCGATTTGATTAGCTTCTTTTAACACTTCATTGGTGATTTTCTTCGCATCTTTTTCGATGGCTTCAGTCCTGAACTTAGCATTTTCCATTGATCTGTTGAATGTCTTCAGGTTTTTGACGTATCCAAGGATTTTGGATTGGGAAGCATTTACAACTAGCTCCTAACATAGCAGTGTACTTCCCGATCAATATCATAGCCATGATGAATGACGACTTACATTCCGCTGAATGCAACTGAAAATCGCTTTTCTTGTGGCGGTATTTCCTTCAGACGGGAGGGACATCAGCCTTGGAATTCATACAAAGTGCTCCTTAAACACTCTCATGCACTTGTGTTGTTCAGATCATCTAGTCTGGCATAGACAGCAGGATATTAAGCATTAATTTTCTTCTCACCACAAGACCGACACGTAATAATGTCCTTTTATAGTTCCCACAGTATTGTGGGTTTCTGGTATGGTGTTCAAATCATTTACTACTAGATTTGGTTTTGTAAAGGGCAATGAAAGAACAATGCTTGGACAGTGTTTTTATACTTTTCCCTAAAGTGCTAGACACCTCCTTTTTTGCCAGAAATCGTAGAACAACCCATGCAAGCCCACGCATTTCTCGGGATCAGTTCTTCGATCGTACTGTAATAAAAATCGTCGTGGTTTTTCGCAATGGTTTTTCAATAATGCAAACTCCAGTTCTAAATAATGATTGTGTTTGACTATGGTTTCTTGCAAATACAACGTTAGGACAGTGTTCATGCTGTGCCAGAAGATATCCAGCATGAGTTTTGAATCTTTGTGATGTGAAGTACCCTATATCTACATTTTATATTGCATTCCTATTCCTAACATTAACTTTCACCTTATGGTAGTGCCACGCAGAAATGATCTGAATTCTGAATCTGAACTGATTGGTATGTATGGCATTTTTCTTCCCTTTCAAAATTGTTTTTCAATGACTGCCTCCGGCATCTGTTCGTGGCGGCACCGTCACGAAGCACTCCCTCATCATAGAGGCTAACCCAGAAGCGGTAAATCTTGCGTACCAGAAAATGTCACACATGAAACTATTAGAGGATAATATTTTTATTTTTATTCTTTAGCAGTTTTATTCAGGGAGCGTGCGGACGATTCTTAATTTGGATGTCAACCAAGCGTCCTGTACAGACAATCTTACGCCAGCTTCAACTTAACAGTTTATGTACCGCTCTCGGTGTTCGTATGTCCTGCAAAGAACGAATGAACATCTTTACTGTTTGGTGAAAAGGTCTTATTAATAAAGAGCTTAGGACCCCTCTGACCGAACTTTTATTTGGTGGAAATAAAATACAAAACTTTGCAAAATGTTCCCTTTAGGCGCATGGAGTATGTCAGCTAAGGTGAATATGTCTCCAACCATTCTTAATTGAATTTCCTCTTTAAGCTGGTAGCATCTTCCAAAAAATTATAGGTCTTAGGTGGAATCCAACACTCTTTCGGTAACTGTTTCTTTTTCTCAGTCAAAATCATAGATGAGTGTCCAACGTATCTACCAATGTCATTTTCGTGACTGTCATCTATTATTGTGGAACCTCACGCTCAGAAATTTGGACTATATCTTGACTCATCGAGTGCTAGGCCTAGGTGTAGGTTCTAGTATAATGAAAACACACTAAAATATAACCACACTCCAGGTGAACAATAGCTACATTTTTGATAGATGTGCCTGTAAAGGGTTATTTCAAGAAATTGTATTAATTTAATTATTTTTTTAAAACTTATAAAAAGTATATTTTCACATGTATTTAATTTAAATTTTGTTATAATATTAAATTTTGTTTTATAATAATAAATTATTTGTAAATATATGAAATTTTAAATGTTAAAACATCTGATTTTTCTTTTAAAATTTCTTTTATTGAGGGTATCCATTATTTTTAAATTTCAAATGTCTGCTACTTTAAGGGTGTACTGGCATTATTTTTCCCAATGTAAAAGGGTGTCCAAGAATTATCTGGACAAGTTTCTCATTACATAAATATATCATGGACTAACCAAGGAGTTTGACACAATCATATTGTGATGGTATGAAGTCAGGAGATCGAGGCGGCCAAGGAACGGAAACCGATGGATCGCAGTGGAGGTCCAATTCCTTGACCACCTAGATCTCCCGACATCACATCATGTGATTTTTTTTCAATTGGGAATTCGTCAAAGACGTGCACAATACCCAGGTGACAGACATTGCTGATTTAAAAGCAAACATCTCAGCTGCTATTTGACAAATTAATGGGAATACATTAATAACCCATCTTGTCGAATGAGGCTGCTTTAATTTCTAACCAGTTCATTCCAGTTCTTTTTCATCTTTCAATGGTTATTTCTCTGTGTCACGTTGGTCTTTATTTTGAATCACTTAAATTAAGTGGTGCACATTGATTTCTCAAGAGATATACTGAGAAAAATGGCATTTGATCTAGTAATTTTGCAAGTTTTTTTTGAGGTGTTGATGGGTAGAACCATATTCCAATATTTGTTGATACTTGTGGATTGAAGTGACGAGTCATGTTTGGAATTCATGAAGGTGGAACATTCAAGATGTTATTTTGATCTGAGTGAGTAAGTGCATGGTCCAGCATCTTAAAGCGACCTTCGAGGCCAGAATCTTTTGCCTGCAGCCTCTGTTATGGATTAAAGACTGACATTTTGCCCTACATGATTGTGGATAATACAAGGTCAGTTCATAAGTAAAGGCGGGTTTGAAATGGTGTGATAGGTAAGGTGATGGAGTGGATAAGAGCAAGGTGATGGTAGTGAGTGAGAGAGTCCGCGGTGTGAAATCATGCTGGATGGGGAGCGATTAACAAATATAATATAATAATAATGATAATATGTATATATATGTCTTAATACATAATATAGCAGCAATAATAGCCAATAATAATATAACAACAACTCAGCATAGCTGCATATATAATATTTAGCCTAGCAGATCAACTTCCTTCCTTTCAACAACCTTCCAACTGTAACAACTTAATAATAGTATATGTATATAGCATAACCTTTCAACATATAATATGTAATATGTATGATGGTAAGAACAAGCTCCTTATTGGGTTTCGAACCCGCACCCTCACCAGTTAGTATGCCAAGCGTGTTGCCACTAGACCAACGAGGAGCTAGAAATCCACCATTTTACTCTGAAAGATTACTATCTTCCCAGAAGAGCAAAAGGCAGAATATCTTGACAGTGACCTCTGGCAGATCTCCCCGCCCCCTCGGGTCCAAGGGTCACACAGGAGTGCTACTCGGGGAGTAACGGTATCCGTAACAAATTTAGAACTGCTTCTAACAAACGCTCATAGTTCGTAAAATGGTAAGAACAATTAAACTCCCTTATTGGGTTTCGAACCCGCGCCCTCGCAGTTGGTATGCCAGAAGCGTGTTGCCACTGGACCAGTGGGAGGCTAAAAAAAGGAAATCCACCATCTTCCCTCTGAAAAGATTGTTTCTTCCCAAGGATATGAGGCAAGTCAATCTTGACAGTGACATCTGGCAGATCTCCCCGCCCCACTCGGAGCCAAGGGGTCACACAGGGTACTCGGGAGATAACAGTATCAGTAACTCGTTAAGACTACTAACAAACTGTTTAGTTCATCTAAAATGGTAGAACAATTAAACTCCTTATTGGGTTTCAACCACCGCGGTTATTATGCCAAGCGTGTTACCACTAGACCAGCGAGAGAGGCTAAAGGAAATCCACCATCTTCCTCTGAAGATTACTATCTTACCAGAAGAATAAAGACTTAGAGTCAATCTTGTGTGACCTCAGGCAGATCTCCCCGCCCCCACTCAGGTCAAGGGTCACACAGGGTGGGGCCCAGGGGATGTTCTCCACAAAGTCCTGCCAAGTGCAAACAAGTTCATTGCGGATGATCTGCAGAAGGAAATGTACTAATCGTTATTTGCTGCTCTGCTTTCTGAGTCTGGATGCTTGTGGGTTTGGGGCAGGCCCACTACCACGGACATTGGCAGGCGTTGAGGCTGTACCGAGTGTTGACGAGGGCAGTGTCCCGCCCGGCTGCTGCTCCTGGGAGGACGACTGGGGTGTGCTGTTTCAGCCAGTTTGCCTGGGTTACAGTGATGACTGCCGCACTTTGGCTTTTTGGCACTTGCCGGGAGTGCCGGAGTTCGAAGACTAACAGAGAGAGGAACAGCGTTCTTAGACCCCGTTAGCGCTAGACGTTGCTGATACTCGGTAGCACCTGTGACCCACGACCCAGAAGGCGGGTCACTGCTGCCTTTCTGGGGAAAAGACAGCTGGCTCTCGGAAGGAAAGACCGCTTTGCTTCTCGTTGTTTTACGCCCGGCACCTGCCGAGGCGAGTTCGAAACTAACTGGGATTTAATTGTTCTTTATTTACGAACTTTGTGAGCGTTTGTTAGCAGTTCTAAATTTGTTGCTGATACTATATTCACTGTGTATAAATATATGGAAAAGATTTTTCCTCTCTTTCTTTTATTTATATATACATATTTTTTTCTGAAAAAAATATATACTACAAACAGCAATTATATATATATATCGCGTAAATATCTAGGCTAAGTGTTAGATGAAAAGGGAAGGAATGGGAACAAGTGTAGTAGGAAAAGTTGTGAATGATAGGAAGATAGCTGGTGCAATTAAATTCTTAACAGTGGATACAAAAGGGACAGAAAGTATTCCGTAACGTCTTGGGGTTTATATCAAGGGGATGTGTTTGTTACTAGTGATAATGTATAGTGGTGAACATGGTGTCTGGAATAATAAATTATATCTTAGGAGGTACAATCTGTTCAGATGGACAATCTAATAAAATTAATGTTAGGTGTGAATGAATTGTAAAATGAAGAACGCACGTGTTACCGGGTTATGTGGTGAGGAGAATGGTGTAAATGAGAGAATAGACAAAAGTGTATTATGATGGTTTGATTCATATATAGGAAAAAGGATAGGATGATAGTCTGGTTAGTTGGGAGGGTTGCGCCAGTGTAGGTAGATGACAAGGGCTTCCGAGAAGTAAAAAGTGGTGGAGTGATCAGTAAAAGAATCAACAGAAGGGGCCTAAGTACTCCGGGGTTGCAGAGGCCAGAAAAGAAAGAGCGCATTACTAGGAGTGAATGACGGGGTTTTTATGAGAGTGGTATGCTTGTAAGGTCTGGTTCAAGTAATAACCCTACATTGACAGATACCACAGTAGTGGATCGCCACGGGACGGAAGTTTGAAAAGTGGATTTTATGATATGACTATGACGAGCTCTCAATTAAAGGAATAGTAGGGGTGGGGGAGCTTTCCTTTCGACTAGCAGTACGTCCTATTCTACTACTATTCTGTTTCTGGTGTATGTTGCGCACCTCCTGCTTTCAATTAAATTACGTAATAATTTTACCTTGCGAGAAATTTGTCAAGTGGAAGCTTCAAAACTTGAAGTATCTGCAGGTTTTGTAAAAATTTCAGTTAGTTTATATTGTCTTCATGTAACATAAGTAAATTGATGAAACTACTTCAGTTTCTGGTTAAGTTTTATCATGAACACATTTAAATTCATCTAATTTGTGTGTCTAGTTTATGAAAATATAATTAAATATAAGAAGTTCGAGACTTCGCCTGGCGCATTCAATTACTACGTTTTTTCTTTATTGCAGTTAATTTCAGACATTTTATATGTTTCGTGGAGATCGGGGGAAGGGGAGATCGGTATTATTAAAAAGTATCTGTTTATGCTTATATATATATATATATATATATATATATATATATATATATCTTCTTTCCCAATATAACCTTATATATAACCCAACTATATGTATACTTCTCTCTCTCTCTCTCTCTCTATATATATATACATATATGTGCGTGACGGTGACTGATGTTTCTTACTTTTTACCCTGGCTTGTAGCCTTGCCTTGCTGTAGTAATATATTGGCATAGCCTTAATATGTTATATATATATATAATATACTAATATAGCCATATCTTATATCAGTATATATCGGCATATAGATATATGTAATATATATATGTATGTATATAATAGCAACAGCTATAGCCTTATGCTGTATAGCTTTGCCAACAATAACAACAGCAGCGCTCTTTCAGCTAACCAGCTGTAGCACCAGCAGCAACAACCCAACCAGCAACCAGCCCAGCCTTCTTTTAATAGCAATATGTATGTATGTATGTATTTATCTTTATGACCTTGTATATATATATATATATATATATACAGCATATATATATACTAACCTTATATGCTCCAACCCATGGCAACCAGCAGCCCATAACGCCAAGCAACCTTACTCTTCGCTAACTGCTATATGCCTATGCTCTTGCTATATATATGACCCGGCATCCCGAAAGGTTCGGGCATGTAAGAAACTATAACATCTACAAGGAAAATATCTTAACATTTTTGATTTCAGCAAGAAAATTCATCGGATGAAACTTAAAAAATTATTTTATTCTAATATTTATTAATAACTCCTTAAATATTAGTAAAATCTTAAGACCTGAAGTAGTGCACGCTCAGTTGACCTTGACCTGCATTAGTCTCAGAGCAAAAGTTGCCAGAAATACCACTTTTACGCTCTGGAGAGAAAATATTATTTTCCTTTTATACCCATGTGCAGAGTTCAGGCAAACAGAGAGAGAGAGTGCACAGGGGGGGACGAGAGTCCCAGGTCGTCCCCAGTAGGCCGAGAAACCGTTTCTATCTGGCTTTAAAAATCAACAATTTGGCACCGCTCTGTTGCTCACTCGGAGTAAGCAGCAGCTTCGAATTTTCAAAAAAACTAATTTTTCAACATTTTTGACAATTTTAATTTTTAAAAAGCGTTATTTGTTTTTATTTTTAATTTCGAGGTAAAAATCTCCTGATTAATAAAATGATATTCATTTACTTTCTTCATTCCTACCAAATTCTGAGTTTTTTCTTTTAGTGGCATTCCAAGCGTTTTTGGAGGATATTTGATATATATATATATATATATATTTAAGTAAATGTACAGTGTCTCCCTCTTTCATTTATATATATATATATATATATATATATATATCAACATATATATCTTTCTTTCTTTCTGTTGCTATATCTATATGCTTGTATATATATATATATAACTCAACACCAAAATAATAATATATGTTATATATATATATATATATATATATGCTGCTCATAGCCATACCTTATAACCAGCCAATATATGCTTACCAGCAGCCCAGCAACGCATAATAATATAACTGTGCTACTATGCTTTTAACCTATATATGCTAACTATATCTATATATATATATATCTATATATATATGTATATATTTCGTAGGAAATGAATGCATAACCGCGAAATTTGATACCGGGAACCCAAGCACTTACCACACTCCGATTAAATCGGGTTCTGAAAATATAAAAATATGGTTTTCAAAACCATGTCTATATAAAAAAAAAAGCATCTGACGGAAAATAGGCTATAAAGAAAAATAAATTGCGGAGTTTTTATAACTATTTTTTAGGCTCATTTTTAAACTTATTTTTAAAAATCTTTTTTTTGTATGGATCATTTCAAACATTTCATATGAGTTTCATGAAAATCTTATAATGCGTCTGGTGGATAAAAATATACCACTTAATAAAAATGTTATAAATACAAAGAGAGGGAATTTTGTTGTTCTATATGATTGTTTGTGTTTGTGTGACCCAGGGATGGCAATTTTGGTGATTTTTGATTTTTTTAAATCAAAAAAATTTAATTTTTAATATTTTGGTTTCAGTTCGTAACGTCGCGATATATAATTTGTAACCTACAAATTATATTTCATGTGTTAGAATCAATCAAAGATATCAAATAAACTAAATCAAGCTCTGCCATTCAATTCTAACTTCCATCGAAATTTTGAGAAGTGAAAGTAACGTCGGTGCACATGTTATAACACTAAAGTTCAACTAGCCTGGAGAGGGACTATGGGATCCTCTTTTTACGTCGTAATAAGGAGAAGTGTTATACTGTTCCTTGTTGTTTGTCTACTCTCCCATGTGATAGGGTTATTTCTTCTTTAGGTGGAAGATTTTTCTTCATTGATATAATTATCAGAATTCTTGTTATCTGACCTGAGAAGAGGAAAGACGAAATTGTTTTCCTAAACTTACCACGATCTTCAATCCTTTAACCTTCATAGTTCCTTCCAGAAGAAAAAAAATTTTCCGGCTGATCTGAAATACAGAGTTGGCACGAAAAAAATCAAATGATTTAAATCATTTGACTTTTTATGTGATTTTAAAAAAAAAAAAAATCATAATTTTTTGATTTTTTTAGGCAAATTCTCTTTTTTTCTTTTTAAATTACTAATGAAATCCTAATTATCACCTAATTACTGATGATCATATTTCATTTATATAATAAGTAAATTCATTAACATAGTTTCAAATCCATTTTAATAAAGAAACAAAGAAAATTAGAGCACTCAGAACTATTGAACTTCTATTAGGCTAGTTAAATCAATGTACAGTATAAATATATAATTTAACATAATTTAACTAAATAATAATCATATTTACTAAACTTATTACTAATTAGGTAATAATTACAATTAATTACTATTTTAAATAAATACATTAATTAAAAAACAATTTGTCTAAAAAAATAAAAAGTTTTATATTTTATTAAGTAAAAAAAAAATCACGAACTCTGCTTTATTATTAAATTTTTATATTTCGTATTTTTCTTGTTCACATCTTAATTATTTGCTAATATCATATACTAGTAATATATGAAAAAAAAAAGTTAAAAAAACACTTATATTTCTGCACCATAAAACTGTAATTTAAGGTTATAATATATATATATAAATAAAAAAATATATATATATATATATATATATATATATATATATATATATATATATATATATATATATATATATATATATATATATATATATATATATAAATATGGCAATAATAATAATATGTATATTGATAATGAGACTAACTCCAGAAAACAAATACCAGTGTTTATAATGGTTGAAATGTGAAAAAAATACGCCTATTCAATGTTCTATTCATTGGGATTGAATCTGGGCCCCTAGCAGATGAGCGCTTATGTGGTTGACCACTAAGCCACGATGGACTTAAAAGAAAAACGCGTCAAATCTTCCTGTGGTGAATATAAGCACCACCTACAGGACATGCCAAGCTCTTCCGTCGTCTTACCTCGGGTGCAGGATCTGTTTTGGGAGTGGCATTTTCACTGAGGTGAAAAACACTCCAGCAAACTAGGGAGGTGACTATCATTTTATTACAATGGAAGTAAAATTGCTCCCTTTTTAGCTAATCCAGTTCATACCAGGTATTATAAAGTAATGAAATGGGTGCTGCCCCCTCACCAATTCACCCTGCTAGGATGTGAACTTGGGCCTAACGCAGACTTAAATTTTATACGAATCAGTATGACCTTTGGACGTTCTTCTTTAGTCCATCGTGACGTAGTGGTCAAGCACATACGCGTTCTCTGCGCGGACCCAGGTTCAATCCCCAGCAGGGTGAATTCCCTTTCCTTTGTATTATAACTTTTACTGCGAGGGTCAAAACCAGAAGGTGGAGCAGTTGCTATCAGCTCCCCATTTGCCCGGTGGCTCTACCTTCCCCGTGGACCTTCACTCTCTTGATCCGCTGTTTAGTCGGTTGGACGATCCACTGCCGATGAGTCCCTGGGATTGGACGCATTTGCTCTTTGTCCATCGTAACGTAATGGTCAACTTTTGCCGGATATTACCATTTGACTGGGTTATCAATCTTCAACTTAGAGAGATTGATACCTTCAGGATATTTGTTTTATATATATGATCTTCATGTTGTGTATAATAATAACCAACAGCTAGCCAATAACCCATATGTGTATGTATATAACCAACTTATATATAGCCTTTGCTATGTATATAGCCAACCCAACAACGTATGTATATATGTTGCTCATATGTATATATGTAGCAACCAACACCAGCAGCCAATAACCAACAACAACAACAACAACAACAACCTTATGCGCCATCAATAGTAATAATAACCAACCTTAATATATATCAATTATATAATATATATATATATATATATATATAGTATAATATATATATATTAGGGTGGGCTGAAAGAAATACGTGGTTGTTTTGAACAAATCAAAGTGTCCCCTCCTAATACCTGACTTTTGATTTGTAAAACACAGTATGAAGAGAAAAAAAGGATTAGTGGTTAATATTTTTATCAGGACCACTAGTTTGTCTCAAAGATATGAGTATTTTGTTATGGGTTAGTATAAAGATAATGTGTATTATTTACTTTAAGATAAATATGAATAATTAGTTTATAATAATTACAGAGTAAATTTAAAAAACTTCATATATTGTGAACATGCATTTTCTAAAAAACTTATTATAGAAGTTAATACCAAAAAATCATAAAGTATGTCTATTGCAATTGTAGATAGTATAGATATATCACAGTAGTACTCAATGTATTCTTATATAGATTATATTATCAGGATAGTATGTAACACTAATTTATTGATTACGATGGATTATATCTTGAACAGAAAAATATATAAAACATTAAAATTTAAAATCACTTTTTGATTTGAAATTTTTAATTAACTTCTGGACGTAATTTTGTTTCGAACCAACTCATCTCTTCTGTGATCGTGTCCAACCACAGATGCTGAGGCTTCAGTAACAAGTTTTACTTGTCTTTCAACGTGGCTGTGAACTCGTAATGGGCTAGTGGTTTTTCGATAAATTGATGTATGTTATGGTCTAATCAGGACCAAAACCGGTGGGATTGTGATTCTGTTGGAAATTGGGGTCATTTATAATAACATACGGCTTTGAAATTAATTTTGGGCTTTAACACTCTTATATCTTTATTCATTGAGGGATAATCACTTTCACTAACATTTGCTTCATTGTCATCATCACTCTAAACCCTCAACGTTCCCCTACAAATCATCTTCTTCACCAAGAAAGTCTTCTATGAGGCCTTTTAAATGCAAAAAACTTTATTAATCGCTTTCCTTCTGACCTCTTCATCCTCATCGGCTAACATTCGAATGAGAATATTTTCACCATGAACAAAATAACTTTGTTATTATCATAACATTTATGGATAAATGTTCTATTTTGTTGTGAATCGAAATTTGTGATTCTTTGGAGAGATGTCACAGATGAATTTTAGGACCAGTTAGTTAATATTGATAATCTTAATATCAAACCAACTTGGAAAATAGACCTTTACTATAAAATTCAGCAATCAGCTTTAGATTTTTAGTAGGTTTGAAATGGATACATAATACCACAGACTAAATGTAAATGTTAGTAACAGCTCAATGGGTTCTTAGGTCAACTTCTAAAAGGCCAGTCAATAGACCACTCAGGACCTTTCCCTAAATGTAACGGACTAGTGCATCGTGCTGGTCCGTCGATAAGTGATAATGAACTTTATTCTTTAGTGTGGATAGTTTTGGTTTGGAATTATTGGCCTAAACTCAACAGATACCACCACATTTGTGTGTTTGAACTTTCAATGTACCGTTTCATTGCAGACCAATGGCTCCAAAATTATCTGTCCCTTTGGTAGTTCTATCAATGTTCCTTAAAAATATACCTTAAAGATGAACTTGGTGGTGCAAAAATGCAGAGTATCCACATTGTAATGGGAATCATAAAAAGGCTGTTCCAAATATCTAATGGAACCACGTGAATGACCAGTATTGACATTGGTTCTATCTGCCTTTGCTAAGTTCAGTCTTGTTTGAAGCTATGTTCCCTGTGGTGTTTTTTGAATATTCCGCAGATACATCCTGACCTGTTCCTTGGCGCTTTTGGTGTGATGTGAATCTAGGTAAAGTCATCTGAAAATAAATTTAACATGTTCACTCAATTTCAGATCAGTATGAAATATCAGGTAGTTGTGTAGTTTCACAATTATAGGTGCCGATATTAAATGTTGCGCAACCACTGGTGATGACACATAATGTAACTACCAGCAGTGTTGAAAGTGTGATATTTCCAAATGTTTCACACACAATTCCACAAGTTGCATTCACTTTCAATGAAACCTGTGACCATTTCGAACAGGACATTTCTCTTTCTGCGACTATTATAACTCCTGTTTTCCCTTTCTCTTCTTATTTATTTTCTAAGAAGGATATCACGTTGTGTTAAAGCAGATATAATTATATAATAATTATAGCTAAATAATTGTAGATAGGTATTTAATTAGTAATTATTGTAATTAAATGCCTTGTCAAAGCATGCTGCATTTGTATTTGGTGATAACTCCAAAAATCTACCAATGTGGCAGAAGCAATAGTTGCACTAGCTCTATCACATAAACATGGATGCCTGAAAAGGATTTTTAGACAGTGATACTTCATCTTATACAGAAAAATAGCTTTTAATAGAATTTGGTATGAATATATCTCAATGTCCTAATGAAGCAATGATTTGTAAGAATTATTTTTTTTTTTTTTTTTTTTGTAACTTAATGACAAAACTGCTTAAATTACCTGTCACACATTTCAGCAATCATTCGTAGCCTTGTTCGATTTTGCTCCAGAACTTGACATTTCTCCACTATAATCAGGATCTGAATCATTACTAATTAAATAAACTCAGGTTTCAGTTTCCTTCTCCAATGCCCGGGGACTTTCTTCTTCAGATCCCTTGGAGAAAGAGATACTAGCTTGCTTTGTCTCAGAAAGAGTCCAGTTTCCTGTCTTTCTTTGAACTAGGACACTGTGCCAGACCAACATTTTTTGAAATTAAAGCTTCAGAAGGTGTGTTTCGGGAACTGGCTTAGAAGTTCGAGTAGCCATGCCTGTTCGTTTTTTGATCCTAAAAATGGAACAGTTTGGAAGATTATCTTTACCTAATTTTAAGTTTGAATTGAATATTTGAAAATGTAAACTGGGGTCTCTTAGCTTTTCTACAATGTTATTAGTCACTGTTGACCTTCATAACATTTGTAATCTTCAGATCTGTCATTTAATAACTCTTTCAATTCTGATTTCTTGTGTGAGTCTTTGATGTCCATCAGTGGTTAGTTTCACCTGTCCAACAATATCATTACATCATTTCTATTTTTCCTCTTTTCTTTTGTTTATAGTTCACAAATTTATAAAAATTTCAATGTAACTGCTGAGCTTTGTTGTAATTCCAATGATAGATATTGGATAAACATTATAATTTACCCATAGGTTGAATAGTTCTACACTAATTACCTCACACCTCTATCATAAGGTCTTTCCCTGAATCTTTAAGTAAGAAGGCAACTTTCAGCACTTGCTTTAAGAGTGGAAAGTTTTTAAAATGCTAAATTTATTATGCCTAAGGGTTCAAGCATTCTGTCTGCAATGTGTTTATTTGATTTATTTGCTATTAGCCCACTATTTGTGGGACATCAACAATATTGCCATTAGATATTTATTTAATTAGTAGTATGTGAAACACGACGAGCTTTACGGGTATATTCAGTGTGTCAACCTTATTGTAGAAATTCACTGATTTAATTTTTAGTTTTTGCAGATTGCTTTTAATGAAAATTAATATGGAACAAGAACATGTCATTATATTAATTGTTGTTATTAGATTAGCTGACACGCAAGATCTTTAAAATCTACTTTTGCAATGAACAAATTTTAAGCATTTATGAAGAAGACAAGGTTTTTAACCTAAGAAATTTGACAATTTTTCAGTTCTTTTATATAACACCTCAAGTGGATCGGCTAAAACTGGTAACCACATGGTATTATGTGATGAAGCTTCATGTTGCATCAAAAGCTGCCAAGTAATTAGAGGGGACATTTTTTTTTTATTTTTAGGTTTCGATTACATAAAGTATATATATATATATATAACAACTCTTATATATATATATATATATATATATATGCTTCCCTCTCTCTCTACTCTCCTTACCTCTCTCTCTCTCTCATTTATATCTATATAAATATATATATATATATGTAATAATAATAATAACATATACCATCTTCTATATATATATATAATAATATAATAATATATGTAATATATATCTCTCTCATATATATATAGCTATATGTACATTGATATAAATAACTTATATATATGTATATATATATATATGTTTATATAATATAATAACCAACTGCTATATATATATATAATAATAATAAAAAAAAGTAAGAGAAATAGGTTAGAGACCTGTAATATCGATCATAAGTGTATATATATTGTAATGTGAGCCATGTCAATATCTTGTCGCACTGATTCGTGCTGAGAAGAGCAAGGTTTGTATATATATATATTAATATATATATGTATAATATATATATATATATATACTCTCATATATATATATATATATATATATATATAATAATATATATATATAGCATAATATATATATGTATAATATCACTATACCATATTTCTCCTCATACTATCTGTTGCACCAGACACTGCTCTCTTTCTCTCTCTCTATATTGTGTTATTTTTATATGCATACACATTTACATATATATAGATACATATATATGCAGATTCATTTACATGGATACACACACAAACATTGCGAGCGTACGTACATGACAGTCATGGGCAGCCGTGGTTATTACATTTATATACACAGTTACATATACACATACGCATATACGTCTATCTATGCGGCACCCTTCACACTTTTGCTTCACCTGGCGGTGCAGCGCTGGTCTTTGCCATGGAAACTTCGCTTGCCTCACAGCATTCGCGCTCCCCACCCTCACCCTTTCTGCTAACTTACTACCATCCCAGGGCTTACCGTTGGTTGGTCCCCACACTTTGCCGTCAGTATGTATATGTATGCTATATATATATATACATATATACTTCTAATATATATATATATATGTATATATATAATAATATAACTTAATATATCTTATATATATATATATACATACATATAGCAACCTTCATATATATAATAGCCTTAATAAGCTAATATGCTCTCATATACCTATATATATATATATCATATATGCTGTATATACTCTCTCTCTCTCTCTCTCATATATAATAATATGTATGTAATAATAATAATAATAATAATATATGTAATAATATGTATATATAATAATAATAATAATAATAATAATAATAATAATAATAATATTAATATGTATATATATATAATAATAATATATATGTAATAATATAAATATAATAATAATAATATATATATAATAATAATAATAATAATAATAACTATATAATAATAATAATAATAATATATGTATATATATATATATAGTAATATATGTATATATATTAATGTAATATATAACAACAATATATATATATGATTATATATTTATTATTCTTCTGTTGTATAATATGTATGTAATAATACCTATAATATATATATATATAATCTATCTATATAAATATATCTATCTCTCTCTCTCATTATTTAATTTATCTTAATAATAATATATATGTATATAATAATAATCCTCTTCAATATTTTTATATATTTATTTATTCTATATATCTTTCAAGTGTAATAATATCCGATAATAATATTTATGTATATATCTCTTTAATAATATAACATTTTAAACAATATACTATATATATATATAATACAATAATAATAATAATAATAATATATATATATAATAATATATATATGCTGCTGCTCTATTGCTGCCTTACCATATATATGCTGCTTATCACTACTATATATCCTCTCTTATCACTTATATATATATATATAAATATTTTCTTATATATATATATATATATATAACAACTTAATACATTATATATGACTATGTATGTATATATATATAT
>JABUQX010141211.1:37500-42155 GCA_015478945.1 Trachelipus rathkii
ATTTAAGAGGTTTCAAAGCTGTGAAATGAGTTTGAAGCCGTATGAACGATGTGGGCCGTTCACTACTCTCGTCACTTACTCTTTCAGAAACTTTCTGCTATGGTTTCAATATCAACTCGTTAATTTGTAGCTTTTACTAGCAATTAAATATATCATGTAAATATCAATCAACGCATATGCAGAGCTACTGCTATTTGTACTATCACCTTTACTACGCTTACTACTGCTACTACTACACTACTACTACTACCACTGTATTCACTACTACTGCTACTACTACTACTACTACTGGTAATCTTAATACTGGTAGTGTAATCCGTTTTTCATCAATTCTTTTCGCGTGTTCAAAGCTACGTCTGAATACAGTGAGTTTGGAGGCTACTTCTGGGCAATCAGCACTTAACGGCAAGGCAGGGAAACAGCAACATCTGCATCGGCAGCAGAAACAGCAGTAAAAGCAAACTAACTACAGAACAGCAACATTATTCAGTCATGAAAAAACAGCATGGACCAACCTTTAGTTAATAATAAACAACAACCTCATTTACTTCCGCCATGCGGATAGTTGTTTTTCATTATATTATTTTCCAAACAAATCACCTCGCTTACTTCAAATCCTGACTTTCAAGTGGAGACTATTATTATTAATAATATTAATTATTAATATTAATAATTATTATTAATAATATTATTATTATTATTATTATTATTATTATTATTAATAATATTAATATTATAATTATTAATATTATTACTAAGATCGTAATTATAAATATTATTATCGCTATTATTTTTTCCGAATTAATATGATATTATTAATATTAATAATATTATTAATATTAGTATATTTCATAGATTATGTAACAATATTGAAAGCATTGATGTGCTGCTTCTACTACTACTGCGACTACTTCTAAACTGCCAACTGGGACCTTCCTACTTGTACTTTTACTACTGCAACTACTACTACTTTACGACTACTTTATACAATTTACTACTACTACTACTACTACTACTACTGCTTCACACTTGCTGATACTACTTTACAGGCTTGCTAAAATGGATTTAGAAAGGGTTGCTTCACAATGGAAATTGAGCGGGTAGTAGAATTTGCTGCTGACAAATTTTAATATTATATATAAATATATGTTTTTTTATATATTTAAAAAAATACTGTTTTATATAAAATCTTAGCAACCTTAACCCAGCATATATATATATATATATCTCTCATATATATATTAGAACAACATAATATATATATATGTGATATATTTACTGCTGTATTTATAAATAAAATCAAATTTAATAATCTTTAAAAGTTTAGATATTATTTAAATAAATTTTCTTGTTTAGATTTAGTTATCTTCTAACTAATATACCAAAAAAATATGAAGCTGACGTGACAAGTTCTTTAGTTAGGGAAAAGGTTGCAATCAGTATATCTATTTTATCATGTGGGCATTCTGCCTGACGTTGTTGTCGCTGCTCAAGAGAGAGGGGGTAAACAGAGAAAGGGGAGTGGGGGGAAAAGAACTTCCTTTCCAAGACACCAAGACTGTCATAACAAGCAAAGAGCAAGCGGATCCGTAGGCGGTGTGAACGGCGGTGCGAACGATGGCGGTGAGGGACTAACCAACGGTGCGCGTGAGCCGGATGATGATGAGTAATCGAAAGGGGGTGAGGGGTATCTGCGAAAAGGGGTTGAAGGGCAAACAGGAGTATCCATGGCAACAGACTGAGTGGCGACTATCTTTCACAAAGTCAAAGGAAGAAAGAGGTGAGGGAAAGCCAGACAGATAGACGTATATGTAAGTGTGTGTGTGTGTAACTGTGTATATGTAAATGTAAATAACAACTCACGTACGTTCATGACTTCGTCAGGAACGTACGCTCGTACGTGTGTGTGTGTTTATCTATGTATATATAATTGTGTATGTATATAATTGTGTATGTATATGTATCTATGTATATGTAAATGTGTATGTATATGTAAATAAAACCTTACGTATGTATAAACGTACGCTCATGTGTGCGATCCTTCGGCGCGCGCACACACACGGGTATATATATATACACAAACCTTTCTCTTATCGGTACTCCTCACTACTATCGACAGTCAAACCATCTAGTTTAGGTAAAATTTTACGGCAACATAAATCCATCTAGTGTAGGTTTAGGCCTTCGGCATGACATCAACGATCCATATAGATTAGGTCTCGATCGGTTAAGGTCCCTCCTAGTTCAGGTTATTTGATTTGTTAAGGATACACAGATTTGCTGTGTGTATACTTAACAAAGCTTCATCGTAACCTGAATTAGTATGGCCCTAAACCTATTCGTAAACCTACATAGATGCAGAGGTAGTCATCGTTACTCAAAAAAAGTAGTTACGTTATCGTTACTCCGTCACTCAGAAAAAGTAGTTCCGTTATCGTTATTCCGTTTCATTGAAAAGAAAAGTAACCAAGTGCCGTTACCTCGTTACTCAGTTACTTTTAGCTTTTGACTATGACATTAATTACGGTATCTTAGGTAATTTATTGGTTTGTGTATATTAAATTTTCAACATTATCATTGGTATAAAAAAACATACCCTCATGTAAGACCCTAGCGCATTCAAGACCTAGTCCCTTTACATCCACCAACGAGATAATTGCACAAGCCACCTTCCTGCCATTCAGAACTTTCCTACTACACTCTGCATCATCCGTTCCCTTTTCATCCAACATTTATACTAAATATTTAAACTCAAACACGTTCCAACTGGTCATCATCTAACATAACTTTCTGCGCTTCTGCTCGCAATTTTTCTCTTTCTCTTTTTAATTTATTTCTGAAAGGTATCATTGTGTTAAAGCAATTATAATTATAATAATTATAACTAAATAATTGTAGATAGGTATTTAGTAGTAATTTGTATGATACAAATACTTACTTGTCAAAAGCATGCTGCATTTTGTCTTTGGTGATAACTCCAAAATCTACCAATGTAGCAGAAGCAATAGCTGCACCAGCTCTATCACTTATTTGATACCTGAAAGAGAGATTTTTAGTACTATATTGTAGCAGATTTAAGGTACTTTATGAA
Source organism: Trachelipus rathkii (assembly GCA_015478945.1). Lineage (NCBI taxonomy): Eukaryota > Metazoa > Arthropoda > Malacostraca > Isopoda > Trachelipodidae > Trachelipus > Trachelipus rathkii. The sequence continues at coordinate 40,592 of JABUQX010141211.1, forward strand.
TACTTTAGGTAGTTTAAGAAGCATTGATTTGTAAGATTTTTTTTTTTTTTTTGTAACTTTTAATGACAAAACTACTTAAATTACCTGTCACACATTTCAGCAAGCATTCGTAGCCTGGTTCGATTTTGCTCAGAACTAGACATTTCTCCACTATAATCTGGATCTGAATCATTACTAATTAAAAATGACTCAGACATTTCAGCATCTGATTTCTCTATTTCTCCAGATACTTGAGGACTTACTTCTTCAAGTCCTTGAAAAGAGCAGCTTGCTTTCATCTCAGAAGAGTCCAGTTCCCTAGCTTTCTTTGAACTAAGACTTTCTTGAATAACTCTTTTTTTTGAATTGGACTTCAGAAGGTGTTTCAGGAACTAGCTTAGAAGTTCAGTAGCCATGCCTGTTCGTTTTTTGATCCTAAAAATGGAAAAATTCTATAAAACACTTTTTATCTTTACCTAATTTTAAGTTTGAATTGAATATTTGAGTAAATGCTTTAAAGCTGGGTCCAAACTTTTGATGTTATACTCACTTCATAACACTTGTAATCTTCATCTGTCATTTTTAATAGAAACTTCTTTCCAATTTCTGCTAGTTTCTTGTGGTCTTTTTGATGTACATCAAATAGTTGATTTGCATCTTCTATAAAACCTGCTGCATCTGTTTCATATTTTTTTCCTCTTTTCTTTTTGTCATACATAGTTCACAAATTTATAAAGAATTTAAATGTAACTGCTGAGCTTTGTTGTAATTCCAATGACAGATATTGGATAAACATTATAATTTACCCATAGATTGAATAGTTCTACACTAACATCTCTCTGAATACTGTCTTTCTTATAGTCTTTAATTAATTACAACTTTCAAGCACTTGCTTTAAAGTGGAAAGTTTTTAAAAAGGAAATTCTTCTAAGGGTTTAAAACATTCATCTACAATGTGTTTATTTGATTTATTTGCTATTTTTCTTGTAGACATCGCTAAATATATTAAAATTGATGATATTTATTTAATTATGTATCTGAAAAACAACCAAACAGATATTAAATGAGTCAATTTTTGGGAAAAAAAGTGGATTTGTTTTTAGTTTTCTGTAAATAACTTTTTAAATATAGGTACTACAAGAAAATGTCATAAAATAAACATTGTTTAAAATTAACTTTTGCATCTTTTAATGTAAAATCTATACACAATGAACAAATTTTAAGCATTTTATGAAGAATTTAAGGATTTTTAACCTAAGAAATTTGACAATTTTTTTAGTTCTTTTATATAACCTCAAGTGGGTCGGCCAAAACTGGTAATCACATGGTTTTTTTGTTATAAATTTTCAGCAAGTAATTAGAGGGGACATTTTTTTATTTTTGTGTTTCGCCCACTTAAAATAGCAGTATATATAGTAAAGATATATATATATATATATATATATATATATATATATATATATATATATATATATATATATAGCATATATATTTATATATGAAGCGGCGCACGAAAACGCGAAAAGCGTTTCACGATAAACCAAAACGGTTAAACACCCAAATCTAACTGAACGAAGTAATACCG
>JABUQX010141212.1:0-2500 GCA_015478945.1 Trachelipus rathkii
CGGTGTACTTCGTTCCCGGATCGGAAGATGGTGTTGCCGTTTTCGCATTTATGTTGAAACCTTTCCGCGTTTTTCGTGCGCCGCTCAATTGATATGAACAATTGATTTATTTACACCAGTTAAATAGCGACCCACAGTGAGTCGAACCATTAAAATCCAAGAAGGTCCCAGTATGAAGACATTTCTAACGTATCCATAGTTTTAGACCAATACACTTGTAGTTCAAGTTGCTGGTTACGGGAGAAACTTAGTGCTTGTTATATGTAGAGACAGGATTTACTTGAAGTTTTGAGTTCTTTATTTGAAAAATTTCAACTTCATACATAAAGGAGAGGGTCACAGAACCATTTTAGAATTCGAAAAAAGAATCTAGTTTCGTAAATTAAATTCAAAAATAAATTTCTGCCTAGTCAAACTTAAAAATGATGAAAGGAAATCCATACCATGAGTTACATGTGAGGCGAGGTAGCAGGGAATTTAGGTCCCTTTATTTGAAAAAATTTCTTCATATGACGACGGACGGCACTGAACCATTTAGAATTCGAAAAGGAATCAGATTCATTAAAATTGAAAAAATGAATTCCTGCCCATAATCCAAACTTAAATGTTGATGAAGAAATCCATACCAAAGGAAGTTTAACATGTCTAACATTGAATACTCAAACTGTGATATTTGTGTGAAAAGATGAAAACCATAATCAAAATTAAAATTAAAAATGAAAATTGAAGTTCTTATCGCGATATCGTTTTCTTGAGTCATCTTCTAGGGGTGTTCTGATTGGGATTTTTAGTATTATTGCAGTTTTCTTTTTCTTCATTTTTTGTTTTTGTTTTTTTATTCAGGAAGGCGCCAGTTGATTCTGGGTGTTCTTCTCAGGTTGCAATTATATAGGTGAGCCTTGCTAAGTTGAAGTGGCTTATTTACTTAAAACAAGTACCTATAAGGAGTTGGTAAGTATAAAATCATATTTGAAATGATATTTTTATTCAACATGAAGAGATATTTAACCAAAAGTAACAAAAGTCTCTTCTGTTGAGATACTCTTTGTAGGCAAATTAAGTCGCAGCCTTTTCCAGTACGTTTTGAACTTGCCTCAGACTCTTCAGACTTGCGAGAATTGGTGATCGCAATTCGGGTCGCAGCTGCTTTTTCCTTGAGGTACCTCACTTGCCAGGAGGATTTCTACGAGAGAGTATCTTGAGTGAATTTATTTCTTTTGATTCTTGTTAATTTGATCTGACTGACTTTATCTGACTGAAGAGTATCTCAACAAAATGACAGGTTTATATAGTATTTCACTTCACTTCGACATATGCTAAAATTTTGCTCGCGCAAATCTTAGCATAAGTACGAACATAAATTAAAATGTTTACAAAGTTATAATGGAGTGCTACATATATATATATATATAAACGATATTTTTTTAAGCCGATATATCGATATTTTTACCGATAGTATCGAGAGCAATTTGATATTTTTAAAATATCGATATATCGATTAATATCGATAATTTTTTATATATCGGCATCCCTACTATTTACAGATTCTCATACTGTAAATATATGAATCTAAACAAATAAAATTAATGAATATTTTCCAAATTTGTCAGCTCAAACGATTCGTCTTTCTACGCAGTCTCACTCCACTTTCGAGTATAATTCTCTCACCAGACTTCTCAATGTTCATTCTTACATATCAATATTAGTAAAATCTAGAACGTTCTTCCTTCTTCTGCTTTCCCATTAACCTATGATTTAAATGCACATACACACACACACACACACACACACATCACATATATATATATATATATGCTATATTTCATATATATATATACCATATATATATATATATAACTGCTCTTTGCTGCCTCTCTTTGCTGTATATACATTGATGTATATACATTTATATATATATATACTTATTTAACTAATGTACAGTCGTTAATATTCATTGTATATTGTATATATATGTGTGTGTGTATTAATAATGTGTGTGCAGGTGTGTGTGTATGTGTGTGTAGCGTGTGTTTAAATATACCTAATCAAGATCCGAAGTCAAGTTTTTATTCATTTTGTACGCAATTTTCTCTTTATTATTTTCAGGTAATATGATGAATGGAAACATTTTTCTGATCGATTTTCTTTAGTGTGGTTTGTGACCTTGACTTTAATCCATATTCCACTACAGACATCGTCCTTGACTCCTCTTCCATTTAAATTTATGGTTCCTTTCTTCCAGGGCTGCGGAGTCGGAGTCGGAGTCGTGGAGTCGGGTCGGGTCGTGCAATTTTCCCGGAGTCGGAGTCGGAATCGGAGTCGAAAACTCTGGGCAAGTGGAGTCAGTCGGGTCAAGGTCGAAGATTCCTGTGGGTCGGAGTCGGAGTCAGGTCGAATTCCGTGTAGAAGTGGAGCGGAGTCGGAATCAGGTAAAATGAGAACTATTATTATTATTATTATTATTATTATTATTATTATTATTATTATTATTATTATTATT
>JABUQX010141212.1:10000-22500 GCA_015478945.1 Trachelipus rathkii
CCGGTGCAGTGCTGAGTTAGTAAACATTCGTTTAGCAACAGACTGACATTTCTATTTTCAAAATCTCGTTTTCTTTTTATGATCATCAACTAAAATATATTGTTTGCTATTTTTATTTTATAACTTTTATTTTACATTTATTCTTTATGTTTTTTTAATTTTTGTTTTCAATTTAATTTTTTTAATTACTTTTTAAATTTTATTTGTTTTAAAATATTTTGTTTTTCTTTTTAAAATTTTATGTCTTTTCATCTTTATAACTTAAAAATTTTGCATTTTACATACCCTGAAGCAGTAAATCAGTAAATCAGTTAATCAAACTGCCCTCCTACCCTTCCATAATCTATTGATCTATTGATCTATTGATCTCTTGATCTATTGATCTATTGATTCAAGTCATATTTTGTATAACATAACACAAAAACTTTTATTTATTTTTGTTTTGTTTTCTTTAAACATTTTGTTTTTACTAAAAATTTATTCTTTTTATGTTTGTAACTTTTTTTTTTTTTGCATTTTTACATACTCTAAAGCAGTAAATCAGTTAATCAAACTGCCCTCCAGTCATCCTCCTACCCTTCCATGATCTATTGATCTATTGATCCTAGTCATATTTTTATTAAAATATTGTTGTATAACTTATAACACAAAAAACTGTTATTTATTTTGTTTTGTTTTCTTTAAACATTTTGTTTTTACTAAAAAAAATTATTCTTTTTATGTTTATAACTTAGACAAATTTGCATTTTTACATACTCTAAAGCAGTATATCAGTAAATCAGTAAATCAGTAAATCAGTAAATCAATAGATCAATAGATCAATAGATCAATAGATCATGGATGGTAAAAGGGAGGCTGGATGGTAGTTTGATTAACTGATTTACTGATTTACTGCTTTACTGATTTACTGATTTACTGATTTACTGATTTACTGATTTACTGATTTACTGCTTTACTGATTTACTGATTTACTGATTTACTGATTTACTGATTTACTGATTTACTAGATTTACAGTTTTTCACTTTAAGTATTATAGCAAAAATAAAATTTGTTTAAGTTATAAACATAAAAGAATATTTTTTAGTAAAAACAAAATGTTTAAAGAAAACAAAACAAAATAAATAAAAGTTTTTGTGTTATGTTATACAAAATATGATTTGAATCAATAGATCAATAGATCAATAGATCAATAGATCAATAGATCAATAGATCATGGAAGGGTAGGAGGGTGACTGGAAGGCAGTTTGATTAACTGATTTACTGATTTACTGCTTTAGGGTATGTAAAAATGCAAAAAAAAAAATTTAAGTTATAAACATAAAAGAATAAAAATTTAAGTAAAAACAAAATATTTAAAAACAAAACAAATAAGAAATATGTTATAAAAATATGATTTGAATCAATAGATCAATAGATCAAAGAGATCTTGAATAATAGTCAATAGATTATATGGAAGAGGTAGGAGAGACGGTTGCGATTAACTGATTTACTGATTTACTGCTTCAGGTATGTAAAAATGCAAATTTTTTTAGAGTTATAAACATGAAAAGCATAAAATTTTAGTAAAATATTTAAAACGAAATAAAATTTAAAAAGTAATTAAAAATTAATTGAAAACAAAAAATTAAAAACATAAAGAATAAATGTCAAAATAAAGTTATAAATAAAAATAACCAAATAATATTTGGATTGATGATCATAAAAAGCAGAGATTTTGAAAATAAATATCAGTCATTGCTAAGCGATGTTTACTAACTCAACACTGCACCGGCTTCATAGGTACCTTATAACTCTTCTTACTCTGTCTCGCTTTCTCCATCCTTCCTCCTTACTCCTTCTATTATGCACTTTCCATTTCTTCTTCTTTTTATTTCAGTTTGGGGACCCTCACTCGGGAGGGTTCCAAGCCTCTTCCTCACCTTCTCATTCGCTTCTTTCTCTTTACATGCACTCGGGCATTTCTTCTTCTTCTCTTAATCATTATTTCTTCTTCTTCTTCCATCTTCTATACATTATGCAAAATTTCATCCTTCTGAGTTTCCTATCTGGAAGGAACGGCTTTTCCCCTTCTCGAAGAGATTATACTAGATCTAAATTTCATTCAGGCAGCCACAGCGAGCAGTAAATCAAGAGACAGAGACTATCGCACAAACTATTTGTATTATTTATTTATTATTATTATTATTAAAATTATAATTTTTATTTTTATTTATTTAAAAATTTTTTTAATTTTTTCAAGTTGGTTGGTTCCATTTTCCAGTTCAGGAATCAATTTCCTTTCAGTTTTCAGAGTTCTAGGATTTCCAGGTTTTACCGATCCCTTTCAATATTCGTGGCAACTCAACTACTGTCGACGTCTTGCGAAACGATAATTTGGAGGCGACGAGGCCGGCCGATAAGACCACGAAACTCAGGAGCATCGACCGGCGCGACTAGCATTTCCCCAGGAACACCTACATTGGACCGTCGGCGGGTGGGCGAAGATGTGCTGTTTACGGATAGGTCCAGGTCACGGTCTACTACACCTCGATCGGCGATTCCAGGTGTACCGACGACCTAATAAAGGCTTGCGTGCAATGTAATATGCGAGAGGCAGCCCGCGCCATTACGGAGGTGGATCTCTCGCATGGTCCTAGAGGAGGCATTTCTTGCTGGGTCGGCTGGAAATTTGCACGTCTAGATGGCGGTTTCAAACACTCCACAAAGGCCTCGCCAGATCATCGCGGCCCGTATGTCGTGTCGCCCACCTTTCATCGGGGGCTGATTCGTCGTCGTGCGACTACCTGCAAGATCACGCAAGGCCAGATGTCACAAAACCTAACGACGGTGTAAATCAGTACATTGGATTGGCCAGCATACAGTTCCAAGCCTAAACCCAATTGAACATTGTGGGACATGTTGAAACTGCGGCTTCGCGACAGCTAACCACCGTAGGAACCCTCTCCAGCCACTGTGGGGCAGGCTGGCCAGATTGCCGCTGAGATCAGATTTCCGTGGAGGATGACATTCACGGCCCAACTCATTGAGGCATGCAAGGCATTGACAAGCCATCATCTATTCCAGAAATTGACCATCGCCATTCGCCGATCAACACCAATCCCCTTTCAGGCACTTCACCGCGATAACGTCCCGCCTTCAGCAGGGAAACGAATCAATCCATACGGTACCCATTCAGGGCCCCGAGAATTCCTGGGGCCTCAGTTCAATCTTACCACTATATAATGTGTTCCCGTCTAATGCTATATTAACTTTGCATAATAACCAGTGAAACGTTCTGTTCTTTTCTACCAACATTGGCGTCAAAGTGGATATTTATCAGTGTCCCGTTAATTTTGATAGAGAAGTAGTACATAAGGCTAATTATATATACCTATATAACATATATGCTACTATATATATATATATATATATATATATACATATATATAACAACATATATATATATATATATATATATATATAATATATACTCTTACTATATTTCTTCTTTGACAGAGATTGCTCCATATATATATATATATATATATAGAGAGAGAGAGAGAGAGAGAGAGAGAGAGAGAGAGAGAGAGAGAGAGAGCTTCTATCTAACTCATTATTGGTTTCTAAAGGCACTCATCATCTTTAATAAAAGTTTAGGACCGGGTTCTAGTAGACTGAGGTTTTGAGCGGAAAATTCACGAGCTATTCTCTTTTAACTCCTAACTTCGTCCTCCTCGAACGTTAATGTAGTACCTTTGTGGTGTGCTTTACTACAAATGGGAATTAATCCGGCTTCCGCGATAGGCCTGGCCAGCCAGCGGATTTAGCCGTTAGGCCCTTGCTTTCCCAAGGACCTTTCTCGAAGGGTCCCACTGACAGGACGAAAGTCCTTCCTGGGGGTTGTTGATTATTTTTTTAAATTATACATATATATATATATATATATTAAAATAATAATAACACAACCTTAACCATATAATATATACTTGTATATACAAAGCAATATATGCAAAACAATATTAAAATATTTATAGATATATTTACTAAATATACTAACTAATGTATACCTATAAGACTCGCAATGCTAATACTGTATAAGGCTAAGGAAATATATATAATAATAATAATAATAATAATATATAGCTATATATATATGTAATAATATATATATATATATATATATATATAATATATATCTTCCTTCTTCGCTCCTTCTTTGCTGTCTTTATATAATATATATATATGTTTGGTACGAGGAGCGTAAAGGTCGAACCGTAATCGAAAATCAAACAGAGATCTTTATTTCCCTGAGCTAATATAGCCAATATATCCCTTCTGTCTTGGAAGTTTTCGCACTCTTAGAATAATAGTAATACAATAATAATGATAAAAACAGGATGCCCCCTTATCGGTAAAGTTAATAAACTCAGCTCAATATATATACTTATATATATATATATATATATATATATATATATATCATATATATATATATATATATATATAACCTTAACCCATATATACATATATATATATATATATATATATATATACCTATATATACTGCTGCTGTACCAGCAGCAGCATATGTAGCCAATATAATATACGCCGCCGCACGCCATATATGCCTGCGCCTCATAACCATGTAGCCCAGCCAGTATATATGTAACATATAGTAATATATATATATAACAACATATATAACCATGCACCAACCTTACTGGCGCTATTCCCTTGTACCTATAGGGACATATGACAACCCAGTTCCTTAAGTTTTCAGTAAGCTTTGCTACCAGCTGCTTGCAGTTAGGATATTTATGATTTCCTTGGGATCCACGAACTACACCACGAATTGTACTCCAAGCTTTCCTTTCGATATTCGTCATCGCTCTTTCAAGTTTCTCCGACTTCAACATTGCGTTTATTTGGGGTCCAACAAATATGCCACCTTTGATCTTAGCATCAGATAGTTTGGGAAACATAAGACGTATTTCCTGAAATGCTTCTCCTCCATGATCTAAGACTTTCACAAACTGTTTTACCAATCCAAGTTTAATATGAAGTGAATCTAATAAAACTTTGTTCGACTCGACTAACGGCTGTCTGAAAACATTTAGCTTGCTGCAATTCAACTGGTGGTGGCCACTGAACTTTCTTATAATGTTCATCATCAGCTCTGCTATCCCATATTCAAAGGAAACATTGTATTTTGTGCATCCCCCTTGCAAACCAAGCAAGAAGGCAAGCATCTTGAAGTCAAAACAAACATCTCACTGGAAATCAGCATAGCGTATTTTGTCCAGAAGTTCTTTAACATTATCGTACGTTTCTTCTGTGCGGAGTGTGCAAGAGGCATGATGGATATCGATTTCCATTGTGTAGCAACACTCCTTTGAGACTTCGTGTTGAGCTGTCTATGAACAGCCGCCATTCTGCAGGATCATGGTTAAGTCCAGCAGCAGTAAGTAAACAATTCAAATTATTATAAAAGCATAATTCGCCACTAACATGATAATAGATTTCAACTTCCTCATGTCTTTTCACAGATGCTCTGCAGTCGTTCCCTAGTAGATTCCATTCCTTCAGCCTTGATGTTAACAGTTCAGCTCCTGACTTTGTGAGATTTAAATCTCCGTTCAAATCATCTAATTCATTGGAAAAGTCGTTCTTGGTATGAAAGATTCTTCCATATCTTCTTTACTGCTAACTGTTGACTATTCAGATGAAATATTCATTGCATCTTCTGTCTCCAAATGAGAGGTAAGTACATACAGCAACGACACCAAAGACTTGATTGAAAATAATTAGCATGCATTTTTAGGAAAATAAATATGTTATAACGACTTTAACATTCATGTAAATCAAAAGTAATACGGTTAGACAATATGAGAAGAAATGTATTTACATTTTCTGGTGTTTAAGTTACTTGTTGGCTATCATCATGTGGGACTTTTGCTATAGATGATGGTATGTTTGGGTACGTTAGAGCTTGTCTTCCTTTACTTTTTCTGTACTTTACGTCAATCATACAAAAGTAGCAATCATCGTGATGGTTCTTCGGCTCTCTGCAGACTCTTAGAATAGCACAAGGCATATCTCTTCCATAACCTCGTAGCCATGCTTCCAGAGTAGATCGACCCCGCCCATTCATTGGGATTTGTCATGCCTACTACTCACGTGAGTTGCCCATGACTTGTCCTGGTCATCCCATGGGCATTCTAAAATGAAATATATATGCTATGCAGAATTTGACACCTGCTATGATCTTATAGGATACTTGCTTTTGACCAATATGGTAACCACACACACATAACAAATAGCATCTGGGTAATTTTAACATACTCTAGTAGCCATCATAAAATGTTACCAATATATTTATTAATTAGCTATCTGTCTGAAAGAAAAATGAAATATACAACAATTAGTGGAGGATAGCAAACATTACAATATATACTATACTAATAATTACAATATATACTAATCATGAATATCGATGTATTTCTGTAACGGTAGATGATACAGAAAAACTGATTACATATTTGAAATCAGCGCAGAAAATTGATTAAGAAAAAGTTAATAAAAAATTACAATAAACAAATTTATTTTTGAAATTTTGTTACATTGGAAATGGGAGCATTATGTGTGGAACCACCTCAGATATAATATTACCGTTATAGTCTTTTTATTCTCTTTCTCTAGAAATATCATGCATATCATTGACCCTACAAACGATAATATTTATGAAAATCGATTTTGGGCATTGTCCATTTTTAATTTAATAGAAACGGAATTTAAAAAAAAAATTAAAATGATATCGCATAAAAATATTTTGTTTATCTTATTATTTCCTTTACTATGCTTATCCTCTCATGATTTTCCCAATATTCTCTTTTCAATGCACGCATTCAAACACGCATAAGACGAACACAAACACACACACCTACACACTTACACACACATACCTACACACCTACACACACACATACACATATATATATATATATATATATATATATATATATATATATATATTTTTTTATATATATATATATATATATATATATATATATATATATATTCTTCTTTTTATATATATATATATATATATATATATATATATATTATAAAGAACGAGAGAACATTTTGTTTAGGTTTTACAACGACTTCCTGAAAGTAAGTCGTTTAAGGAATACAAGAAGATCAAGACTTTTCCAGACTTTCTTATACACTTTAAATTACGACTTTGATTAAGTATATATATATATATATATATATATATATATATATATATATATAATATATATATATATATATATATATATATAATATTTATAATATATATATATATATATATATATATATATATATATATATATATATATATATATATATATATAAATATATATATATATATATATATATATATATATATATATATATATGTATATATAACAATATACTCTGCTCTTCTTTGTATAGCAACAACAAATATATATATATATATATATATATATATATATATAAAGCCGCTTTCGCCTTTAAACCTCTTGAGTGAGAATTCGTCGCAGTCAGAGAAAATCCAACGAAGTTTCACGAGACGGACCTCCTGTAGTATCGTCAATGTGGGTTTCATACCCTGGGAAAAGTCCACAACAATACTCCCTCATAAAACCACGTCATTCACTTCTGTTATGCAACTTTCTTCTAGCCTCTGCCAAACTCATATTCCTCTCCTTCAGGCATTCCTTTACAAACGCAGTCCACTTTTTCCTTGGTTTCCTAGTAGGTCGATTCTCCCCACACTCACCACTATACATCCGCTTTACCAACCGACTATCATCCATCCTTTCCATATGACCAAGCCATCTCACTGTTCTCTCGTTTATTCTCTCATTTGCGTATATATGTGATCATTTTATCAATTCTTCTCACACCTAACATGTCCATAAGATTGCGCATCTGAACACTTTGTACCTTAGATCTATACCTCTTATTCCAGACCATAGTTTTACTACTATACATTAACACAGGTAACAACATACTCTCATGCAAAACCCTAGCGCACTCAAAACTTAGTCCCTTTACATCCACTAAGAATGCAATATATTGAACCAGCCACCTTCCTACCATTCACAACTTTCCTACTACATTCTGCATCATGCGTTCCCTTTTCATCCAACCAAGATCCTAAATATTTAAACCTAGATACTTGTTTCAGTTGCCCACCATGTAACATGACTTCACACCGCGGTTTCTCCTCACCCACTAAAATAACCTATCTCTTATCAACATTTATTTTCAAACCCCTCCTTTTACGCACCTTGCCAGACCCCTCTACCAATCCTCTCAAACTCTCTTCAGATTCACCTCACAAAACCAAATCATCCGCATACATTAATCAGGACATCCTCCACTCTCTTTCATTCTCCATCATTCTAACACCTTCCCCAGCCACCCCCCCCCACCAATTCTTTCATAACCCCACCCATCTACAAATGGGAGACATAACACATCCCTGCCTCACTTGACTATTAATATTAAACCAATCACTTTTGACTATATTTACTCTTACATACGCTTCACAATCGCCATACATACTTTTGATATTATTCAGAAGCCTACCACTAACACCATAAATCACTAATACCTGCCACATAGCTTCCTTATTAATCCTGTCATACGTCTGTTGCAAAATTCATAAAACCTAAATACGATTCCATTCAACTTGAAGTTCCATTCAATCACCATCTCACCTCCATTCTTGATCATTTCGCCAGTAATTCCATCCATGCCTGCATATTTACCATTCTTCAACTTTCTCACCCTACCCATTACCTCCTCCCTACTAATTACCCATCTCCAAAACACCTATTTCTTCTTGCACCATCAAACCCACACACATTCACTATCACATCTTCATTACTGCCAATGTTATGCAGATTTTCAAAGTGTTCCCTCCACAATTTTCTCACATCCAATTCATTGGTTACGAAAGCACCATCCCTATTCATTATTCTATGCAGATTTCCCTTACTCTCATTCTTAACCTTTCACGCTTTCTTCCTTTCAGAAGAGATTCCTATTCCCTTGTAAGTTCCAATTCATCCTTCTTCCAAACTGTTCATTTACCTCATTTTTCCTCCTACGTATGCAACTTTTAGTCTTCCTTTTTTCCTCTTTATATAATTTCAAACATCTTTCTTTTGAGACCTCATCATTTGCTTTTAGCACATTCAACCACGCCTTTTTTTTTACTTTTAACCGCTTGCATCACCTCTTCATTTCACCATTCACTGTTGAGATTCTTACTTCCTACTTTAGCACATCCACATACTTCTCTTCCACTACTAACAAAGGTTTCCTTCATTTGTGCCCAGATTTATTCAGTTTCATCTTGTTCACATTCAACTGATTTATTTGCAAGCGCTCTTAAATACTTTTCCTTATTACCTTGTTCAATTAACTTCTCACTCTTAATTCTTCCCACTTCCTTCCTTACATCTTTCCTCCCCATCCAAGATCCCACTAATTTAATCTTACTTAAAACAACATAATGATGCGATAACCTCATCCTCAACCCCTCACTGATTTAGCATCCATAACATTCTTCAACATCACCTTCTTCATCAAAGCAAAATCATACTTTTCACTTCAATACCATCTCTATTTACACCAACTCTAGTATATTTATAAATACATAAATGTTTAAAAGATATATATATATATATATATATATATATATATATATATATATATATATATATATATATATATATATATATATATATATATATATATATATATATACATATCTTTATAAATATTTATTCAGGTGCTTTATATAACAACAATAATATATAATATGTATATATATATATATATATATATATATATAAAGTAATGTAGGATTAAGACGTTACTATCTATTATCACTGTGTATTGACGTCTTAGGATCTATATACCGTTTTATATATATATATATATATATATATATATATACATATATATTTACATATAAAGCTTAGTGTGTGTGTGTGTGTGCTGTGCTATATATATATATATATTTATATATATATATAACATATATATACTGCTATATATATATATATATATATATATACATATCACATCACCATCATCATCCACTTTCTTTCCCCAAGACTGCGGGTAAGGTGAGTAACATAAACCGGAAACAGAAAAGTAGCAAAAGAATATGACGCAAGTCAAAAGGTCAGCTTTATATACCTTTTGCCATACCTTTTAGTGAGAACTCATCACAGTCATAAAATCCACCCAAGAGCATCACGGAGACTGTGACGGACCCTCACTATGGCATCTCTTCATTGTAGGGTTCATCCACTTAGCCCAGGTGAATTCTGCTCTTATTATACAACTTTTTTTTCTCGTCTCTGACTCACATATCTCTCCTCCAGGCATTCCTTACTGACTCAATCACTTTTTTATGCTTCCAGTCTCCCAGCCAGGTCGATTCTAACACACTCCTCCCTATATACATCCTTAACCAACCGACTATTATCCATCCTCTCCATGTGACCAAACCATCACAACGTATTTTCATTTATTCTCATTTACATCTTTCTTCACACCACATACTCTCTAATGCGTTTATTCATCATTTTATGAATCCTTCTCACACCTATCAAAGAGCCCCTATGATTGTCATCTGAACATTGTACTTTAACGATCTATACCTCACATTATAGACCATAATATCACTACTATACATTAACACAGGTAACAACATACCCTCTTGTAAGACCATGGCGCACTCAAGGACTTATAGCAGTCCCTTTACGTCCGCTAACGATTTCGTTAATTGCAACAGCCACCTTCCTATACATTCACAACTTTTTCCAATACACTCTGCCATCATCCTTTCCCTTATCATCCAACATATGAATACCTATATATATATATATATATATATATATATATATATATATATACTATATATATATATATATATATATATATATATATATATATATATATATATATATATATATATATATATATATATATATATATTATATATATATATATCATTCTTTATATATATAGCCTTAACGCCTATTAGTAGCAATAACCTTATTATATATATATATATGTATATATACTTATATAATATATATATATATATATATATAACTAATAATATATATATATAATGTGTGAAAATATATATATATATATATATATATATAATAATAACATATGCTGCTCTTAACATATATATATGTATATATATATATCTTAATATATATATATATATATACTCTTTATATAACATATATATATGTATATATGTATATATGATTCTCGGTTGGAGACGACTGGCGTGGTCGTTAAGCATGTCTCATTCTTTTCCTTCCGACGACTAAAGCTAACTTTGGGTCTACTATGCTGATCGACATTATCATTGCATTTTCAGAAACTAGTGGCCCACATTTTCTTCCCTGAATCGAGCTAAATATGTTCTCTAATATACCTACCTACTTAAAAAACCATGCTAAAAATATCAGCGCTAACTATGCTTCTTCCACTTTTCCCCTTTATTTTCTTTCAACGATTTTCAACTATTTTAACTTCTGACGAACACTTCAATGATCAAACTTTTGCTACTATTTATACTATTTTAAACGGTTTTAGGTATTGTTACTCCTTCTCTACATCCCCTCTTGCTCATTTTGTGCCTAGTGTAAAAAATTTCTTCTAAAGATACGATTTCTTCTCTCTCTCTCTTTAAGGGACTAAGGGAATGATATATATATATATATATATATATATATATATATATATATATATATGTATATATATATATATATATATACATCTACAATCATCCACCACTCATCTATCTATGTTGTTATTCCGTCTATATATATATAACTAAACATTGGAAATTCAATGTTTGCTGAATAGTTCTAATATTTCATTCTCCGAATCATCAAGGCAAACACTACATATTTTGAGGAACAAAATAATAACTTTCATCCTTTGAGGAGACGTTCGAGTGGATCGTCATTCTATGAATTTTAGAACTCCCCTTCTTAATCTAGATTCTTCTGACCTCAGATTTTTCACAAAAATCTGAATCTGAGGAAGGTTCATTTTTAATATAAAGTTGACTGGGTAATGCCATCCGTAAGCACTTGTCGTTTTCTCACCAAAGATCTCTCTCTCTCTCTCTCTCTCTCTCTCTCTCTCTCTCTCTCTCTCTCTCTCTCTCTCTCTCTCTCTCTCTCTCTCTCTCTCTCTCTCTCTCTCTCTCAGTGTACTAAGATAAGGTGAGAAGTTTTAGGTATTCTTTCCCCTTAGTGGTTCTCATTATTGTGCTTCTGATCTGGAACAATGCATTGATAAAGTTATTGAATCTTTCATTGCTGTTCCAAACGTATGTTTATTCAATTAATTGTTACCTCATTATTTGTTTTATAGCTTCTTTTATCCAAAGTTTTCGTATCAATTTTAAATCGGAAGATTTGAAAACATTTTAGTT
>JABUQX010141213.1:0-11276 GCA_015478945.1 Trachelipus rathkii
ATATATATATATATATATATATATATATATATATATATATATATATATATATATATATATATATATATATATATATATATATCTTTATATTTTTTTTTTTTCGTAAATATATATATATATATATATATATATATATATATTCATTACCCACTTTTACCTTATTCTTGACTTTAAAATCAATCTCAAAATGTTGCATATGTAATTTACTCCATATCTCCTGTTTAGCAATGTAAGGCATACAACTTATTCACACACTACCACACACATACATACATATACTCTCATTTATGCAAATAGTATATTTAAAATTTTTAATATTAATATTTGTATTAGAAGTAAAACTTGCAATTCAGTGTTTAAACATCCTAGTGAATTTCAGTCTTCGATGATTCCTTCGGAAGCAGATATTGTTATGCATTGTCTATTTGTTATGAATAGCGAGCAAGTAACTTCGAAAGGTTTGGTAATCGCTAAAGATGGTTAAAGAATTGCTACACGAGACGTGGAATTCATCTGAAAAAGTTTTCCATTTCAACCCTAACACTTGATGGAATATATTTAAGAGTTCAAAGACATAGAATCAGCCTCATAAGTAAATAGCATAACATAACATAAGATCCAAAAAAAAAAACAGACGCAAAGATGAGTTTGAAAGGAAAGTAGAATCATATGAAAAGATGTTTGACATTTGCGAATGCATCTGTTGTGATAAAAAAAATTGAAAGAAATGATAGTAGATGCAAAATTAGAATACTTTTTATTGAATGGGAATTCTTTTTAAATAAAAAAAATAAAAATTAAAAAAAAAAAAAAAAAAAAAAGGAAAATCAACTTGGGACAATTGATAAAGCAGTAACAGGTGCGAGAAGAAGGACGCTAGAAAAATTAGAAAGATTAAATGTTGAATCTATTGCAAGTCAATCTAGGCAGGGGTAGAGGCTGTAGCAGCAGCAGTAGATGCACCCGAGCCGTTGAAATTTGTGTCCCTTCAACCAACGCTGGATTAAACTTTGATGTTGTGGAGGAAGAAACATTTATTTCGATACAGCGAGTAATTTGTTTCTTACATGCAAATGAATTTCCATTCAGACACATATTTGAGGCAACTGTGGACAAACAGCAGGACCAAAAACTTTTAAGGATACCATTGAAAATAAAATTAAAGATGTAAATAAGCTGGAGATAGTTGATTTTGATCTTCTAAGCCGCACCATTGAAAAGATACCCGAAGATATAGTTAAGTAAATTAGCACTGACCAAATATATTTGTATGAAATGTGTATTAGTATAATATCAAGGAATAAATCACCATCATTAGCCAAGAAATCTCCAGACACCCTTCGTTATAACAGATGGCTAACAAAGACAAACAGGATCTTACGGTTAAACGTTTCCACACGTTTCCACAAAACCTCCAAGAAAAGCTTTTCAAAATCTATTAAATATAATAATGAAAGCTTACGCACCAGGGTGGTCTTGGATAGTCCCATCCAAAGGCAACTGATGCTGCACGTAATTTTTGGTACCTGATGTGCCTACTTAAAGACTTGGACAAAAAAATGCCATGATTACGGAGCGTGTACTAAGAAAAAGCTCGAACTTTGCTCATCATGAGAATGTATTACTTGCAATGTTATCGGACACAAGAAAAGAGATAATAGATTTAGGTGTTCAGCGAATTATTCAAGCAAAAGCAATATATATATTCCATAGTCGCATCATCTATCGCCATGCATCTGCTATCTATCTATCTAACCCTATCTGTCTATCTTATCTCTATCTATATATTATATATATATATCTTTATATATATATATATATATATATATAATATCTTCTTACTCTTTATATATATATATATATATATATATATATATATACAGTAGATATAACTATATATATATATATATATATATATATATATATATATATATATATATATATATACTTGCGCATACGCGCCATATATATATATACCACTGCACGCCGCGCCGCGCACTGCCTGCTGCGCATATATGCTGTCTTCTCTATCACCTGCGCCACTCTACTTGCTATACATATTTATATGTATATGTATATGTAGCAACCCATCTTTATTCCCAACAACTATGTATATGTAACAGCAACAGCTAGTATATTAGCAGCATATGCAGCATATGCAATCAACTACTCTTGCATATGTATATATATACAGCAACTATATACCCATATTAGTAATAATAATAACAATATATTAATATATAATATTATAATATATATATGTTATATATAATATATATATATAACTATAATAATAATAATAATAATAATAATAATATGTATTTCAATATATAATTAAATAACTAATACATATATATATATATATATATATTATATATATATAATCTGCTGTATAACATAATATATATATATATATAACAATATATATATATATCCCATATATACACTTATATAACATATATATATATATATCTTAATATATATATATACTATACTTCTTATATATATATATATATATATATATATATATATATATAACCTTATATATTTCAAGACATCTCTCTATTTTTATATTTAAATAAACATTTATATATAGCAATATATATATATATAACTACTCTTTGCTAATATAACATATATATATATATATATATATATATATATATATAATTTATATTTATATATATATATATATATATATATATATATATATATATATATATATATATATATATATATATATTTAATAACCAAATAATTTTTTACATATCGACAAGGAGAAAACTTTATTCAACATTTTCAAGGAAGCTTGGCTGTTCCATCCTCAAGGATAATGCTACAATAAAACCTAAATAAAAATAATAATACAAGCAGAAGGGAGAACATAATAACAATAAGGCAAAAATTATACAAAAAACATTGAATTGATATCAAAATAAAAATAATAAAAATAATAAAAATAAAGTTAATAAATATGGTAAGAAAACAAATTAATCACGTAAACTAAAACAAACAGAGTTACAATAATTGATGAGTTTTAATAACCTTAAATTAATCGGAAAAACAAAAAATTAAAATTACAATTATAAAGTCGGTCAAATACTAATTATTTAAACAAGGTTAACTTACTTAATTAAGGTCGAGTGACAAGATTGATACGAAACACAAAATGGGACTTCATAGCAGTTGTAGATTAAACGGGTCACTGTCGTTGTTGAGACTAGGTTTAAGATTGTGAATGAACAAAGATTCCGAAATATTTAGGTTGGTTGGATCGGAAGTTTGTGCGAGTATAGTGAAATGGGAATGATTAAGAGCCTGATTTTTAATGTGAGAATGATCTCTGATGGCAGAATGGGTCGGGAAACAGAGAAAATTGTTTGTCCGGGAGGAAACGCCACAGTGCTCATCATCCTGACTATAAGTTGACGTAGGATGCTACCCACGTAAATGGGTGTTCAGTCATCAGAAGAAAACTTGTAAACAACAGAGGACCTAAGAGCAACGGGAATTTGGACCTATGAATAAGTTCTCAACCTACCCCTCATTACACAGAAAATGAGATTGATGTTGAGTTGAGGATAGTGGTCCTGTAGGACCTGCGATAGATCTTTTTTCAGTTTCAAGTAGATGGAGTCGTAATAGGGCAATCTGATAAAAATGTCACGTTTTTTAGCTTGACTATAAATTAGTTTGGGTTCAAATCTGGCATTTAAATAAAAATAAATAGACTTCTGGATTAATGAAGAAGGGAAATAGTTAGAAGTGAACAAACTATGGAGGACGTTAAACTCTTTATGCATTAAAAAATAGGAAGAAGTTAAATGGTAGGCTCTATGTAGAAGAGTTTTTATGCTGTTGCATTTGTATAATAAAGGAGTATGACAAAAGAAATTTAATCCAAGACCGGTGAATGTCTTTTATCTATAGATCTCTGTAGTGAAGTTGAAAGATGATTTATTAATTAAAAGGTCGAGAAAGGATAGAGTGTTGTTACTCTCATCTTCTCTAGTGAATTTAATGTTGTGGAGTTGTGTATTTAGATAATTAAAAAACAAGGGTACATTGTTTTTATCAGTAAATAATAAAAAAAGTATCATCCATATCCTCTTATAAAAAGAGGGTCTGAACTGGGGGGGGAGGGACATTGATTCAGCCACATAGCTTCATAATGATTAAGGTAAATGTTTGCTAAGGGGAGGCCCATAGCTAAGGAATTTGATTGGCAATATAGTTCATTATTAAAGAAAAAATAGGTGTCCTTGGTTGCTAAATGATAGAGTGTTATTACTTAAATTCTTGTCTATTAAAATTGTTGAAAATATCGGTGGAACTAAAAATAGTGTTAATGATAAGATTAATGACATCGTCAGTGGGAATATTTGTGTAGAGGGATTCAATGTCAAAACTGGTCATATGAAAGGTATGTAAATTGTTAATAGAAAATAACCAATCTTTAAAATCGTAGGAATTGCGTACGGTATAAGAGTTTGAGGCAAAGGGGGATAAGAGGGGGACTAGAAACTTAGCAAGGTTATAATTATGGGTTTTATATGCTGCTAATATAGGACGAATCGGGATGTTAGGTTTATGGACCTTTGGTAAACCGTACAGGATACCGGGGGAAGAACCTCTGGAATATAGGTCATTGAAAGTGGATTTGTTTATTTTATCAGATTTCAGGAGCTTACGTAAATTTCTATTTATTTTATCTTCCAAATTTAGTGATAGTTTCAAAGGATCTATATCTTTTTGAAGCTTAAAAATCGCAGGTCCTACAGGACCACTATCCTCAACTCAACATCAATCTCATTTTCACCTCATCTTTTAATATTTTTTCTATCTTAAATCATAAGGATAAAATTCCCGTTGCTCTTAGGTCCTCTGTTGTTTACAAGTTTTCTTGTGATGACTGCACAGCCATCTACGTGGGTAGCACCCTACGTCAACTTACAGTCAGGATTGATGAGTACCGTGGTGTTTCCTCCCGGACAAATAATTTTCTCTGTTCCCCGACCCATTCTGCCATCAGAGATCATTCTCACATTAAAAATCACGCTCTTAATCACTCCCAATTTACTATACTCGCACAAACTTCCGATCCAACCAACCTAAATATTTCGGAATCTTTGTTCATTCACAATCTTAAACCTAGTCTCAACAACGACAGTGGCCCGTTTAATCTACAACTGCTATGAAGTCCCATTTTGTGTTTCGTATCAATCTTGTCACTCGACCTTAACTAAGTAAGTTAACCTTGTTTAAATAATTAGTATTTGACCGACTTTATAATTGTAAATTTTTTTTTCCGATTAATTTAAGGTTATTAAAACTCATCAATTATTGTAACTCTGTTTGTTTTAGTTTACGTGATTAATTTGTTTTCTTACCATATTTATTAACTTTATTTTTATTATTTTTATTATTTTATTTTGATATCAATTCAATGTTTTTTGTATAATTTTTGCCTTATTGTTATTATGTTCTCCCTTCTGCTTGTATTATTATTTTTATTTATGTTTATTGTAGTGCATTATCCTGAGGATGGGAACAGCTTGGTTTCCCGAAACGTTGAATAAAGTTTTCCTGTCGAGATGTTCAAATTATTGGTGCTCCTGTTTATTATTAAATGTCGTTTCCCAAAAAATAAACCGAGACAAATATATATATATATACTCTATACCTTTTCTATACTCCAGCGTCAGCGCGTGCGAACGATATTATATCATGCAATAACATACTATATTCCATTATTATATATATATATATATATATCTTATATATATATATATATATATATATATATATATATATATATATATAAATAGCAACGTATATAATACTTAATATATTTATATATATATATATATATATAATATATATATATATATATATATATCTAACTATATATATATATATATATATATAACAACATATATATATATATAACCTTATGAGTTTCATAATAATATTAACAAGAATAATAATAATATAATAATAACAAAATATATATAATATATATATATAACATATATGATTAAACAAAATATATAGAAAATATATATAAAATATATATATATAGCAAAATATATATATATATATATATAAATCTATATAAATAATATTTGAAAATATATATAATAATAATATAATATATATATATATAACTAATAACTATATATATCTGCTCCAACCAGCAACCACCAATCTACTATCTATCCATCCGCCCATCCATCCGTATCCACGTATCCATATCCGCTAATCCCTCTGTAACTGTAACTATGTATATATGTATAATATATATATATATATATATAACAATATATATCTTTAATAACATAACATATATATATATATATATAACCAACATATATATGCTGCTGCTTAACTCTTCACTTTATTATAATAAACGCGGCACGGTATTTGTATACATTAGTAATGGTCCTAAGTGGGTTTTGAACCCTTACCCCCTTGAGATGGTACTCAAAGAGTGTTTCTTCTTCACCAAAGATCAGCTAAAAGGAAACCCATCATTTTACCTCTGAAAACTTAGCTTCCCAAGAGGAATGAGGTGTGTCTTGGACACTTAACCTCCGACAGTTCTCCCCCCGCTAACCACTTCCTCGGTCAGAGGGCAGCACTGGTAAATTTTTAATCGGACATTGTGGGTATTCAAAGATATTTGTGCAATAAACGGAACAATTATTTGTATATTTTGTGTCTATTCCTAGGCGGGTTTGAACCCTTACCTTGAGATGGTACTCCAAGAGTGTTACCTCTTGACCAATGATCAACCCACTTAGGAGCATTACAAATATACAAATAATTGTTACTATTACCCTAATGATATCCATAATATGTCCGATTACTCCCTATTAGTTGAAACTCACTGGAAAGCCATTGCTATGGATTCTTATTTAAGAACCTAAATATTACTATATATACTTGCTAATAGCATATATCTAACATAGCATTACTATTTTCGTATTACCCAACCATTATATACTGCTAATATATATATATATATATATATATATATATATATATACTTAACTCTTACCTATATATATATATCCCAATATATATATTCTAAAGCTGGCCTTTACGCCATATTTTACTATTTAAAAAACCCTTAGTTGCTAACTAGGTAGAGTTATGATAAACAACACATTAAAAACACTTTCCTAAAACATATAAAACTGATAAAATTAACAGGGACAAGCTTTCGCCATTTTTGGCCTTCAATTCAAGTCAGTGAATGGAGACAGTATTGATTTTCTCTGGAGTTGATTTCTTCATTCGTTTGGTTGGTTTTCTAATAGGCTGCTATAGAATGGAGACATTTTCATGCAGTTATTTTATTATGTATTGCATCTATTTTGTAATCCAGGGCATCTGTTGAGATTGGGGGGAGGTTGTGAGATGCACTTCTGCTATTTTATTGGTGTCTTGTATATTTTGATGTTTTGCATAGTATTTATATTGATTTGGTGGTTGAGTGTTAGTCTATGTTGTGTGAGTGCGGAGTTTTCTTGGTGTGTGTCTAAGTCGTGTTTATGTTGATATTTTCTACGGTTAAAGTCTATTGTTTCTCCAAAATATTGCTTGTTACAAAGGGTGCATGGAATTTTATATAAACAGTGGGGGGATTTATTTTTGATTTAGGGGATTTTAAGATTTTTTTAATAAAGGTATTATTGTAGGGGATCAATTGTATATGTTCTGGTATGAGATTTTGTTTGTTTGGGTTTATATGTGGTATTGGTATGTGTTTTTTTTTTTTGGTTTGTTATTGTTTGATGATATTTTTTCTTTGCTTTTTTAAATGCTGTATTTATAATATTTGGGGGATATTTGAGTTTTTGAAAAGGGTTTTAAAAATTGTGTTTCTTTTCTTTTTTTTATTTTTTTAAATGTGCCGGCACATTTAAAAAAAAAAAAATTTAACTTCAAAAACTCAAATATCCCAACTAAAATAAACAATAAATACCAAATAAATACCGGAAAAAACGAAAGCTTGTCTCGTTAATATCATTTTATATGTTTTAGTAAAGTGTTTTTAATGTGTTGTTTATCATAACACCTACCTAGTTAGCCCTTTAGGGTCTGTAAAGTATATATATAACATATATATATATATATATATATATATATCTTATATATATATATATAACTATATATACTATTCATACTATATTCTAAATTTGAAATAAAGGGATGAAATTTATAGGTAATGTTGATTTCTTTTCATTTGCTTAAATTTGTGAGGGGGATAGGGGTTTTGTGAGTATTTGTGATATCTTTTGATGTGAGCCGGATGGCAAGAATATGTGTGTTATAACACCCCCTTAGGAGTATGTCTTATACACCTTCAGCCTCTGAAGCTAATGTTAAAAAGAAAAGAAGGCATATTGTTATTTTGCCCACGAATTTTTCATCGGAGGGGATATTTATTGTGGTAACACAACTTTAAAATTTTACGTATCTGAACACTTGATACCACGTAATTTTCATCAATTTTTCACCACCATAATATATATATATATGCATTTATATATATAGGATTCAATTTGTAGAGGTCTCTTTTTTTAGTGAAGGTATACATAAGTAGAGAAGGATTGAAATTGAAAATAAATGATGATTTATTCAACAAATAACAATGATTCCTTTTGATTGAGGTACTTTCTCTTCGCGTACTCGCTAACTGTCTTGGGATTGGTCGGCGTTTTCGTCCTTTCTGAGGATTCTGTTTTTTAAAACTCGTGGGTCGATTCTGCAGTCATGAAGTTTTACCTCACTTTCTGAAATTGGAATTTCTTGAATCTTGATTTTCTTGAGGTGAGAGAATGAGTCAAAGAGAATAAACTTAGACTATACTACTTCAGCAAGGCAGGAAGAGGCTTTTATGTACAGTTTTGTTCGTACTTATGCTAAAAATTGCGCGAGTAATTATTGACCCAAGTACGAACACAAATACAATTTTATAATTTTTACAAATACTTATACTTAAGACACCACATCACTTCCCATGCTAAACACTGAGTGATAAGATATATTGTAATAGTTATATAGTACATAAAAGGTAACCATCATTCAAATGTATGCACATTTGGGTGCATTCTAAAATGCACACAAACATACAAAGCATTTCAATGAGGTAAAAAACAAATAATAAATAAAATACATAACGTAAAAGTACACTCAAATGCAAGCATATCTGATTATATCCGTTAGATATAAGCATACATGCAAACATTTGAATGCATGAGATTACAAAATACAAAATGGTATACATATAAAATTCATTATGGTATACATAAAATGAAAGGAACGTTCAAATATATATGACTAGATCCGGAGATATAAGCATACATACAGACATTTGAATGCTGGAAATACAAAATGTTATACATAATGTTAAATATATTGCACACAAGTTTGCTTGGAGAATGTCACTTGACGATGAATCGTGGAATTTTGATATTGGTGAGAAGACTAAGTCCATACGTTAATATCTTGATCCATATTGGGCCAAAATTGCGCGTCTTCATTTCGAAGAGAAACTTTGACACTTGGATGAGACATACTTATGGAGATCTTAAAAAAGAACTTGTTGCGATTCTGGTTTGGCATAGAATTTAATGTTCTACAATCATCACATGGGAGTCATTCACCTGGAGCATTTTAGGAACGAGATGAAGAGGTGACGACCAGGAGGGATTTAGAAAGTCGAATGACACCAGTTTTGAAAGAGTATTCGGTTTTTGCGATTGTAAATTTTTCTTTTGTAAGTACAGGATATATTAAAAATGGGAGACGGCACTGAACCATTTAGAATTCGAAGAGGAGCCTGAAGGTTCGTAGTGGAATTGAAAATGAGTTTCAGACCATAATCCAGAATTAATTGAAAATGATGAAAGAAATCCATATTGATAATGTTTGTTTGTGGTTTGTCTTAGTCTTTTTCTTGGAATTTTCTGATTTGGATTTTTTATTATGTTTTTTTTCTTTTTCTGCATCTTGGTTGTTTTCTTTTGGAAGCGAACTTTTCTCGTTGAGGAGTAAGGAGTCTGGTAAGAGAGAGTAATTGAGTGTTAATTTATCCTCTGAGCTAAAGCAACAGTGTCCAATTCCTCGTTGTCCGGCATTGTGATACGTAGTCGCTGGTGAGAGTTTTGAAGGTTGAAGGCACTGGGTGTTCTTGTCCGGGGTTACCAATTATATAGGCCTCGATTTTGTAGAGGTCTCTTCTTTTGGTGAAGGCCTACATAAGTATTAGATGAGGATTGAAAATTGTGAAATAAATGATGATTTATTCAACAAATAAAAACAATGATTCCTTTTGATTGAGGTACTCTCTCTCTCTCTCTCTCTCTCTCTCTCTCTCTCTCTCTCTCTCTCTCTCTCTCTCTCTCTCTCTCTCTCTCTCTCTCTCTCTCTCTCTCTCTCTCTCTCTCTTCGCGTACTCACTAACAGTCTTGGGCTTGGTCGACGTTTTCGTCCTTTCTGAGGATTCTGTTTCTTAAAACTTCGTGAGTCGATTCTGCAGTCCCGGACTTAGCCTGAAGTTTTACCTCACTTTCTGAAATTGGAATTTCTTGAATCTTGATTTTCTTGTGAGAGAATGAAGCGAAGTGAGTCGAAGAGAATAGACTAGACTAGACTACTTCAACAAGGCAAGGAAAAGCCTTTATATACAGTTTTGTTAGTACTTAGGTTAAAAATTCTGGGAAATATTGGAGGGCTTAAGTAGGAACAAACCTGTTTCCATAATTTTTTACAAATGAAGTTACGTGTATTTAAGACACTATATATATACTTAACTTATATTTTTTATATATATATATATATATATATATATATATATATATATATATATATATATATATATATATATATATATATATATATATATATATATTTATTATTAGTATTTAACAAGCTCTATTTGCCTTTCAAATTTGGACATGATCATACAACCATCGATAAAAGTATACTTGCACTTTTAAGCTGTGAGATCAAGGAATATGTTAAATGACTAAGGAAATTAATGTAGTAAATTATTATTATGCTATAGTTTTTATATATATATATATATATATATATATATATATACATGTAGATATGTGTATATCGACATGAATATTGATATTTTAATTTAAAGTTATATTAAGAAAAATATTAATATATATATATATATCTTCTTTCTTCTGTTCTTTACATAACTAATAATATATATATATATATAATATATATATATATATATATATATATAT
>JABUQX010141215.1:0-5000 GCA_015478945.1 Trachelipus rathkii
TTCATATTATTATTATATATATTATTATTATTATTACATATATACATATATATATAATGTTATTATATTATTATATTATTATTATTATACATATTACATCGTATTATATATATATATATATTATTATATATATATATATATTATTATTATGTTATTATATATATATATTATATTATTATATTATTATTACATATATTATTATATATTATTATTATTATATATTATTACTATTATTATTATTATTATACATATATATATATATATATTATTATATATATATTATTATATATATTATTATTGTTATTATACATATATTTATATATATTATACATGATATTAATAGCATATGCCATACATATATTACATACATACATACAATACATACTTATATATATATTACATATATATATATGTAGATATTATATAGTTATTGATGCTATTATTATTATACATATATTACATATATTATACACATATACATTTATATTATTACATATTATATATATATTATTATTATTATTATATATATTATATATATATTATTATTATATATATATTATTATTATTATATATATATATTATTATATATATTATATATATATTGTTATTATTATATATATATATATTATTATATATATATATATATTATATTATATTATTATTATATGCGCTATTATATTATTATTACATGTATATTATTACATATTACATATATATATATATACAGCATATATATATATATATACATATACATATATTATATATATTTCATATTACATATATATTACATACATATATATTATACATATTATTATGCATACATACTACACTATACATATTATTATATTATATATACATATATTATATTACATATATATATATTATTATATTCATATTATATATATATATATATATATATTATGCCATATATTATTACAGTTATTATTATTATTATTACATAAGTTATATTATTATTATCTATATTATTATATTATTATTTATATATGATATATATATTATTATATATATATATATATTATTTATTACATATTACATGGTACATATATTATATTCCATTATGTTATGATATTAGTTATACATATATACATATATATTATTATTATTATTATGCTATTACATATACATATATACATATATACATATTATTATTACATATTTACATATACATATACATACATATACAAGAGCTATATATATACAGCATGCTGTGCTATATACATACATATAATATTATAGCATATTATTATTATTGTTATTACATATTCATTCATGCATATTGTTATTATTATTATTATACATATATATTATTATTGGTTATTATTATTATTATTATTATTATTATTATATTACATATATATTATTACATATATATATATATTACTATATATTATTATTATTATATATATATATATTATTATTATTATATATATATTATATATTATATATATTATATATTATACATATTACATATTATATATATACATAATATACATATAAATATTATATATTACATATATATTATATTATTACATATATATATTATTATACATATATACATATATTATTATATATATATACATATATATACATGCTATGTATATATATATATATTATTACATATTTATATATTATTATTATTATTATTATTATTAGAGGTATATATATTATTATTATTATTATATTATTATATATATTATTATTATTATATATTATATACATATTATTACATATATTACATATTATTATTATTTATATATTACATATATATTATATATATTGTTATTATTATTATATATTATATTATTATTATTATATTATTATTATATATTATATATATTATTATTATTATACTTCCATATATATACATATTATATTATTATTATATTATTATTACATATATATATATTATATTATACATATTATTACAGCAGCACATTACACACACACACATACACCCATATTATTACATGGTTATTATATATTACATACATATTGTTGGTTATATATACATGTTATTGAGCACAGTTACATACATACATACATGTATACATACATACATACTGATTTCCTATATTATTATTATTACATATTATTAATATTATTACATATTATTACATATATATATATGATATTATTATTATTATTATTATTATTATTATATATATATATATTATTATTATATTATTATTATTTTCCATATTATTATTATATATTATTATTATTATTATTATATTATTATATATATATTATTATTATTATTATTATTATATATATACATATATATATATGTATATATATACATATTATTATTATTATTATTATTATATATATTATTATATACATAGCATATACATATACATACATATATACATATTACTCATATTACATATTACAGACATTACATATATATATATATTACATAATATTATACATATGCATATATTGTTATTATATTACATATACATACATATTAATATTGTTGCCCATACATACATACATATATATACATGCATATCTATATTGTTATTATTATATATATATGTTATTATATATATTATTATATACATATATATTATTATTATATATTCATATTATTACATATTATTATTATTATATATTATTATGCATATATATATTATTATTATTATATATATATTATTATATATGTTGGTTATTATTATTATTACATATATATTGGTTGGTTATTGTTATTATATATTATTATTATATATACATAAATCATATACATTATTGGTTTCATATTATTATTTCCATATACATTATTATTATACATATTGTTGTTATTATTATTATATTATATACATATGTTATTATACATATTGTTATTATTATTATTATACATATATTATTATTATTTTATATTACATAATATATTATTATTATTATTAAATATACATATATTATTATTATATTACATATATTACATACATATATATATATTGATTATATATATATATATTATATACATATATATATTATATATATGAGTATATATATATATTATTGGTTATTATTGTTATATATTTTTATATATATATATATATATATACATATATATATTATATATATATATATATGCATAAACATATTGGATATATATATATATATATATATATATATATATATATATATATATATATATATATATATATATATATATATATATATATATATATATATAGGCTCTAGATACTCAATTATAAATACTTCCCTTTATTCCACCACTCTTTCCAAAAAAAAAATGGTCAATTTTATAACTAAAAAAAGTTTATTTAACGACCCAAAAAAATGTTTAATTTATTTATTTTATTAATTTTCCAATTGTGACTTTTATATTCTTGAAACCAATTTGATTCCTAAACAATAAAAATCCTTTCTCTTTATTTGATCTTTTTTTTTCTTTTTCTCCTTAAGCTAAATATTTATCATTTAAATGTATTTTCTATAAATTAAAACCAAAAAATTTGAAAGTTATTCTTTTATTTTATA
Source organism: Trachelipus rathkii (assembly GCA_015478945.1). Taxonomy (NCBI): domain Eukaryota; kingdom Metazoa; phylum Arthropoda; class Malacostraca; order Isopoda; family Trachelipodidae; genus Trachelipus; species Trachelipus rathkii. The sequence continues at coordinate 3,532 of JABUQX010141215.1, forward strand.
ATATTAAAAAGTTTAAATTTGCTAAAGTTAAACTTTTTTATATATTGTAACTGATAATTTTTTGTGGTTTCTCCACAACCTCAGATAATAAATCAATAATAATAATAATAACACACACACACACACACACACACACACACACACACACACACACACACACAAATAATACTACACACACACACACACACACACACACACACACACACACAATAATAATAATAATATAAAATAATACTACTACTAATACTAATACTATTACTATATTAATTACTACTAATTAATACCACTACTACTACTTTACTACTTACCACTACTTACTACTACTACTATTATTTTTAACATACACACACATACACATATATATAATACATTACTGATTGATGACGATACACACATTACATGATTAATTAATACTAATACTAATAATATTACTAGGGATTAATAATAATAATAAATAATAATATTTACAAAATTCTTTTCCTAAGCCCTAAAAACCTTCCTAACATTTTTGTTAACTTTCTTCAGTACAATTGTTGAAACAAAATTATCGCCTTCTGAAACTATCTGAGCTTTCGTCCAATCACATTGGAAATTTTTATGGATATGACTTTATTTAACAACGAAGCCAAAATTATAATTAAAACAATGCAATTATTACAAATATAATAATAAGTAAGATTAAAACTAAAATTTAAGATATAAGAAAATGGAATGTGAAATTCATAATTTAGATTGCATTTTTTTCTTTCTTTCTTCTCAAGTAAAAATGTTAAGGTGATCGGACATTTAGTTATATTTTATTTTAATTTCCGGTCTAAGTTTTCTTAAAAGGAGTCTAAGATCAGAAATTCCACTCTTTTTATGCAAAATCTTAAAGTAATTCACTATTTCGTTGTGGGATTTTGCATGCTCTACCTGCATACTATGTTATATCTTAATTGGTCTGTACTTGGGTTGCAACATACGCTGACAAAGTGCAATCGTCGTTTAACCATTGTAAGTGGCGTACATCCACTTTCATTGCAAGAGAAATGGTACACGACGTTGGTACACTCGCCAGTAGATGGTACACCACGAGCACTAAAACAAGAAGAAAATTTTGCAGGCTTATAATAGCTTCTTAAAGTGATGGTTTCATTTTTTTTATATAATAATTTTCAGTTTTGACTCCTCTTTATTTATTGGACCAACCACTTCGCCCTTGTACTAGAATATCAAGTTATTATTAACTTGTTTGTCTTTAGGTTCGGTCATTATATTTAGCATATTTTTCAGCGCTTTGTCTATTAAATATTGAGGAAAACCATTATTATTATTATTATTATTATTATTATTATTATTATTATTATTATTATTATTATTATTATTATTATTATTATTATTATTATTATTATTATTATTATTATTATTATTATTATTATTATTATTATTATTATTATTATTATTATTATTTTATGTTATATATACTA
>JABUQX010141215.1:10000-12500 GCA_015478945.1 Trachelipus rathkii
TGGTATTATTATTCACCATGCGCGGTACCTTGTTTGGCCCTACGTTCGAGTGCGGGCGGGAGGAAACGTAGTAGTGCTCTTCTTGGACAGTAGAAGTATTCTCGGTTGCTCTTTTGTCTCGTCGTAGCGTAGTGGTCAAACACATGCACGCTCATCTGCAAGGGTCCAGGATCGTATCCTAGCATGGTGAAAATACATTAGGGGGTATTTACAATTACAAATTTGATTTATATATAGAGAGGAGGAGAGAGAGGAGGAGGAGGAGAGGAGAGGAGAGAGAGAGAGAGAGAGTATATAATATATATATATATATATATATCTTTTTGTGCTTGTTTGTCTTGCTCAAGATTTAGGATTCAAGCGATATTTAAATTTAATCATTTTATTTGGTTTTTATTATTTTTACTTTTTTATACTAAATTTCAATAAATTTTCAATTTGCAAGAAACTTCAAAATTAATGTCATTGATTTTATTTGTTTTAACTTCATTTTAGACATTTATGTAATTGAAGAGTCCAATATTATGATTCATTTTGGTTGAGATAAAGTTCCTGTAACAAAGTTCCGGAATTTCATTCTGAATTCTTTCTTTTATATCATCAGTTCCGGAATCGTACGCCACGCCTAATTAATTTTAGAAGTTCCGACGACGGATTAAGTATCTTATTTATTAGTTCCTGAATAGTGTCCGGATATGTTTTAAATTCCGGAACAGGTAGCCGGAGTTATTTTATTTCGTAACTTATTCCCGCAGAGAGGTCGATAAGATTCCATCGGATTTATTCCTCAAAGTCGGAATATAGAGGAGCAAATCTGAAATCTCATTCATATGGAAATTTTAAGATTTGCCTTCGTGTCTGATATATGAGCCTTCGCAGGGGCTTCCTTCCTCCTTCATTCCTTCAGTATTTTCTCATTTATCCATTTTTTTTATCATTTTTAAGCATTTTTAGCCATTTTAGCCAATTTTTAGAGTTTCTAATGTCTACATGTGTGGTTCCACGTACTCCTTCCGAATGTTGTATCTCCTCCATTTTAAGCTTTTCTTTTTAACATTTTTAAGCTCTTTAGCTTCTTTTATGTCTACATGTGTGGTTCTACGTACCCCTTCCAAATGTTGTATCGCCTCCATATATTACCTTTAAATCGGATCTACTTCTTTCTTTTCTTTTCTTTTTGGCTTATTCTTTTTCTTATTCACTTGTCTCTCAAATGCGAGTGATTTATTTTCCCAAATGGTGCGTTTCAACGTTTCGACCCCCTCAAAAAAACTTTGACTACTTAAACGAGGTCGTGTTTGCTTCGGAAAAAGATTCTGTGCAAAAGAAAGAAAAAAAAATAATCGTGTTCTTATTCCTGTACGATTTAAATTACAAAGTAATTTATGAGGACGAAGAGCGTGCTAACGCGCTGACGCACATACACACACAAACACACACAAATACACAAACACACATAGTTATTCATATATGTGCCCTTACTTGATTTGTGAGTGACAACGATATTATATATATATATATATATATATATATATATATCACTATATACTTAACCCTTAGCAACTTATCTGAAAATTCAGCTTGCCTGTATATATATATATATATATAATAACCTTATATATATATATATATATATATATATAATAATAATAATAATGATAATGATAATAATAATAATAATAATAATAATAATAATAATAATAATAATAATAATAATAAGCTAGAGGGTATATAATAAGTTTGTTTATTAGACTCAAACATTAATTCTTTATGAATCTGTTCTTTTTTTCTTTTTCTTTTTTTGATGTCTGCTAAAAGATAGCTTATTAACCGCTTCAGCAGGCAATGCGACTTCTTCGGAATATAAACGATTGAATTCGGACCTCTCTCTCTCTCTCTCTCTCTCTCTCTCTCTCTCTCTCTCTCTCTCTCTCTCTCTCTCTCTCTCTCTCTCTCTCTCTCTCTTCAGCTGATTTACATCCGATAAGCTTATCTCCCTTTCTCTCATTCCATATCTCTTTAATTCACTCCTATCTATCTATCTATCTATCTATCTATCTATCTATCTATCTATCTATCTATCTATCTATCTATCTATCTATCTATCTATCTATCTATCTATCTATCTATCTATCTATCTATCTATCTATCTATCTATCTAGCTATTTATCTCTCTCTCTCTCTCTCTCTCTCTCTCTCTCTCTCTCTCTCTCTCTCCTCTCTCTCTCTCTCTCTCTCTCTCTCTCTCTCTCACTTTATTAGATGATATACGACTTTTAATGGATCATTTTTCTTTATCTTAGTAAGGAATGAAGTAATGAGAGTGGAATAAAAGTGATATTATTCATCTCGGTCTTATTGTTATAAATTATAGTTTTCAATTGCTCTTGGGTATTTAATAAATAAAGAAAGAAATCTACAAAATTAATAGTTGCCATTTATTTACTTAATAAATAATAATAATAATAATAATAATAATAATAATAATAATAATAATAAT
>JABUQX010141215.1:22500-24341 GCA_015478945.1 Trachelipus rathkii
GAGAGAGAGAGAGAGAGAGAGAGAGAGTGTGTTTGTTAAGGGAAAGAACGATCATATTTTTTTTTATTAAAATTTCATAATGAAAACAAAAGCAAATTAATTAAGAATTCAAAATGAATTTGAATTCACTTCCAAAAATTATGAAATGGAAACTCATTAATATAATATTAAAATACTAAATAGAGTTAAATGCTTCTACTACTGCTACCACTACTACTACTACTACTACTACTACTACTACTACTACTACTACTACTTTACTAATAATAATAATAATAATAATAATAATAATAATAATAATAATAATAATAATAATAATAATAATAATAATAATAATAATAATAATAATAATAATAATAATAATAATAATAATAATAAAATAAAAATAAAAATTAAAATAAATAAAAATAATAATAATAATAATAATAATAATAATAATAATAATAATAATAATAATAATAATAATAATAATAATAATAATAATAATAATAATAATAATAATAAAAATAATAAAAATAATAAAAATAATAATAATAATAATAATAATAATAATAATAATAATAATAATAATAATAATAATAATAATAATAATAATTATAATAATAATAATAATAATAATAATAATAATAATAATAATGGAAAAGTGTCTTTTACATTGATAAAACATCTGACGTCTATTGAAAAGACAGACGCTTTAATATAGAAGAAAGTTTTTCTTTTGTGTTTATTTTAATCAAGACTTGTTTAACAAAAAATCCGGGGATGATTATATCGAAAATGAAGCCTTGTTTTAATCGATTATTTTTTGTTAAGGTAAGATTAACATATTTTCGATTAATCGATAAAAATCTTATTTATTTTTATTAAAAAATTTTCGATTAATCAATTCTAAATTGTTGTGTGTGTGTGCGTACGTGTCTGTATGTGCTTAGGGGTAGAAGTTATTTGATTAATCGATTATATTAATGTACAAGTTATTTGATTAATCGATTATATTATATTATATTCATATCATATTGAAGATTATCATTTTTTGATCAGTTATTGTATGTTTCATGTTTCTGATACTGTTTGATTATTTGATTAATCGATCATAGTACAGCTTAGATTGATTGGCGATTATTATATACATGGGCTGTATTTATATTAAATAGATAACCTTTAATCATCTAATAGATAAAAAATAGATAACCGTTATTATCTAATAAATGAATAATGAATCAATAATTCCCGCAGCTTCCATCAAGCGGTTTCTTGATTAAAATTACAAGAGCAGCTGCGCTCTTGTCGAGAAGCTTTACACAATATTTTTTTTCATATTTGTGAAAATAAATAGATTTCATATATTTTAAATAATATACTGAGCAACTGTCTTTTGCACCAATTCATATATGGGTTGGGAGAAATTAGAAGACAGTTACAAATCTGTTCCATGCTTATAATTTCAAGCATATATATATATATATATATATATATATATATATATATATATATATATATATTCTATATATATATATATATATATATATATATATATATATATATAACTCTTTATATACTTTTTTATTTCTTTGCTGCTTTTTTTTTTACAGTTGTCCCCACCACTCACGGGCAGAGCCCTATTCAAGGAGGGGTGTTGCACGCCTCAGAAGTCAACAACTAAAGTAAATTACGCAGATGAGCACAGACGCAGGCTTTGAAGTGGGGGAGATTAAATTCAGCAGGAAACACAGAAGATGGAAGAGAATTCCACAGAACAGAGGTGGCAGGAGAAAAGGAAGGGGCTTTTCACAGCTTGAACCTGGAGTTAGTATGAACACAAAATCATGTGCAGACACAGC